>CM040125.1:343238493-343390527 GCA_022559845.1 Amorphophallus konjac
CGCTCGTCCGTAAAAGCCTGAAGGTGACGCCAATTTGACTTTGGGACCTCTCAAAGTCACACTCTGCGGCCGCTAACACAGCCCCGTTGTCGACACGGGAGGTGGCGAATGGTGATGTTCTCTTCTGGAGGTCCTTAGTTTACGTGAAAGGTCAGGAGCACTGAGAGCAGTCGCCATCTATATATACCGATCGAGCGGATTAGTGAAGGCCAAACCATACGCAGTAGGAGATTCAATTAATGTTTCTGCAACAGAGGATTCGGAGTTTAGTCACTAATATTTATACATAGCCGACATCGTGATAGAGGGATTACATATGCTTTCAGGAGATCGGCTAGTCATAATCCAGGAATATATATATATATATATATATATATATATATATATATATAATAGAACGAGAGCAGGCTTCTGGGGGACTAGCAGTGTCTTTTACTTGCAGGCTTCATTATGAAGTCGACTTTTCAGAAGTGGGGTTTTCTTTATTCTGCATGTGAATCCTTGTTAATTTCTTCGCGTTGTGACCTACGTGAAGACAGGAGCTGACTTTTTACCGGACCGGAGCTTTGTCAACCGCATGCCCCCTTCTGACTTTCCCCCGGGGTGCAATTCCGGTTTCATGGGTTCCGGGGGTTGCCTCCCCGGCCGGGAAGTGTAAATCTCTGCGTAGCTGCTGGTCGCGAACAGCGATGGATCCTCGCGCACGCCCTCTCGACCCCCTTGCATTCACATCACAGAAGACCGCAACATATCTCAGACCCCCCCCCCCCCGCCTCTCTCTATAGAGTAATACTTGCCGTATTGCATCGATTATTGTCATGCCATCTATAAATTAATTTGGCTTCCGTTAATCCACATCTCTCAAACTTAATGTTAGGTGTGGTATAAGAAAAAGTCGTAAAACTTACATTTTTGACATTGTGTCTTTATCTTGTCCTACTATACTTTCGTGCTAGTCAAAGATTCGAGTCATGAAAACGTGGACAAATGGGTCTCTCTCTCTCCCCTTTGCTTGTCCCATTGTTCTATTCAAAGATTTGAGTCATAGAATGTGGACAAATGAGTCTCTCTCTCTGATGACCACGTCGAACTAAGTTGCGACGACTTTACTTACTGTTTGCAATAAGACCTAGAGGCTGGAGCATTGGCATGCAGTCTACTAATGGACGTGAGACAGTCTTGAGACCCGGAGTTAGAGGATCCCAAAGTCAAAGGTCAAAGGTTTCAGGTTGCATCGTCCGCTAATGGACAGTGCAAAACGACTCGGTTCTCCTTGTGCTAGCTCCAGCAGCACAGGTGGGGGGTCGATCGGAGATGCCCCTAGCTCCAGTAGTTGCCACATAAGGGTGCCCCTTAGGTGGGGAGGAAAGCCAGCTCAATGCGTGCTTGTTCCCCTGAAGATACAAATGACAGGAGGCCTGAGCATAAGATGATGACATTAATTCGACCGATGTGTCGTGTATTATGTAATGGCTGGCCGTAATTGTTCCCGATATTGAAAAGACCAAGAGCTGGTGTGTGGGGTGCTGCAATTAAATGGTGTTTTGACCTTGTGGGTCTAACTTGACCTTCTCCAATTAATTGCCGGATCGAGTACTCCACACGGGGGGCGCATGAGTAGTTAATTAATCACATATATAGGATTTGGGTTAATCAAGAGTATTAGGCACCCCAACTATCCGAGACCTTTACAGGGCGATCGACCATTAATTTACGTCATCTACATAGTCTCCCTTCACATTAATGCTGGGGGAGCAAATATTTACGGCGAATTTTCCTATCAGGGCAACAACAGTAATTTAACGCTAATGCATAGATTTAATCACACAGCCTTCTGCTCTTATGATCAGAGGTTGAGTAGCAGTACGTACACCATGAGCACATTCAAGTACAACAAGATTAATTAATCAATGTCGACGTCGCAACTGCTTGCTTAAACTTGTGTAACAGGTTCAGTTCTTAAGGAGAGCGAATCATCTGTGTGGCACTCCAATCTGTATTAGTTAAAGGGATTTTAATTTTTTTTTCTCGTTTGTTTAGATAGATGGTTTTTATGATACTTCTTAACAAATACAGATTGAGGTGTGCATAAAAGTGTATAGATCGATGACACTGCTCCATTCATACGCAACCAGAAAAAGGCCGATGTTTTCTCTTAGATCAGAGAGTAGTCGTTGGAGGGCAAAAGGAACATATGCACACGTAGAAGATTAGAACTGTTAACAGACTTATCTTGGCACTGTACTAATTAAGAGGAGAGGCATATATAGCACCGGAAGAAATAATGGAGCCATATATATATATATATATATAGCTTCGTTTATCAAAACTTCTCACTTACATTTGTTGCAGGCTGCGGAGATTTTTGTGGAAGGGTTATATATTATTATTCTAGATAGAACATTTAAAAGAATATCGGTAAAACCTAAAGGGAAGAGGAGAGACAGTCAACATGAAGAGCTGTTGCTCTTCTTGGTCTTCCTCACGAAATTTTGGATCCTCCTGAGTGCAACTTCCAGCGTCTGCTGGCTCATGTTGGCGAAGCAGACTCTGAACCATCCCGCTTCAGAGCAGTGGCAGGACGAGCCGGGAGATATGTTGAGCTTGACCTCATGCAGCATCGAGTTCCAGAGTCTCAGCTCGCCGTCTCTGGTGGTCTCGTCAAGCAGCGGGTTCAGATTCATCCAGCAGAAGAGCCCGGCGTTGCCCTTCAAGCACTCGATCCCTGCAACCCGTAGCCCTTCGATGATGGATTCATACCTCTTCTTCAACCTTTGTCTGTTGGCCTTTATGTAGTTCTCTGTGAACCGGGCATCCGATAGCATCGATGCCAACATCTTCTGGGTCTGGGAAGAGACCAAGCTGAAGCTGGACATCCTCCTCGCCGTGGTCACCACCCTGTCGTTGTAAGAGTATATGGTGCCGACCCTGAAGCCGGGCAGACCCAAGTCCTTGGAGAGGCTGTAGACGATGTGGACTCTCTCGGAGTGCTGGTAGCCCCTCGCTTCGAGCACTTCGGCCACGCTGACGAACTCGTCTGCGGAGAAGACAGAGCCGGAGTAGATCTCGTCTGATATGAGGTGGATGTCCTTGCGGATGACGAAGTCCAAGGCTTCTTCGAGAACGGAGCGCTCGATGGCGACGCCCAACGGGTTCGATGGGTTCGTCAGGAGGATCCCCCGGACCCTGATGCTCTTGGCTTGGGCTTCGGCGTACGCGTCTTCTAATGCCTGCGTTGTGATCCTGAATCCGTTTGAGCTGTCGCAGTGGACGGGGACGATGTGAACTCCTGTCCTCCACCTCAAATCTCTGTCGAAACTGCAAGAAGGAACACTTTTTCTCGTAAGTCTCTTATGATAAGTATATAAAGGAACTCCAAGTGTTCCCACAAGGTGATCCGAGTTCTGTCTGGGAGAGGTTACCCTGGATAATATGGAGTTGGAACGAGCAAGGCTTCCCCTGCGTCTGCTAAGATGAAGGTTAGGAGCTCGTTGGCTGCGGTTGCACCCGCAGTGAGGACGATCCTTTCAGGGTCGAAATGCACTCTTCGTCCTCTGATTTGCTCCATGAATCCGGCCATTGCCTGCAGGGAACACATAATTAGTTCTGTCACACTATGTAAACGACGCATTGATAATATAATTTAATAGCAAATATTGGTATAGTTCGTCTGCTTCATGGAAAGCAGAATTATATTATTTACAACTAGAGGGAAGAAGTGAAACAGTGGTTCCTGTGGCTGGTGTGAAGGGAATAATTACCTTTCTGAAGATTTGGAGACCATGATAGTCTTGAAACAGCGCATTCTCCCTGAAGCTAGAAATTCCAGTGCTACCCCAGTTGGAAGCCTCTGGGTGCTGCTCCAGATACTCCTCCAGTAGGTCAAATGATACCTGTCAAAAACCAGAAACAGGTATTCATACCCAAGTCGAGCAACACGTACGACTCTTCCTCCTCCCACTGATGATCAATTGGCTACCCATCGACGAATAAATCTTTTCCTCTTCGATCATATGATGCTCTGATACTTACTTGGTTTTCGGCCAATCCCATCTGTATGACTCCCGAGGGGTTGTTAACAGCATCGTAAGGGTCTTCATCATACGCTTTCCAGCCGGCAAAGTAAGGGGAGTCCTCTCCATGGGCTGAGGAAACGGCGATTTTTGACAGCCGAACACGTTGCTCAACACCCTTGGCCATGACTAGGACTTCAGGAGGCGAAACGGGATGAAGACCGACGAGAGATTGGAGGAAAGGCTGTGGAGGGGAGCCGATACGATGCACAGGCCTTTCCTTGCCACCCACATATATATATATATATATAGTACACAGCATGACAGAACGGACAAAACTACAGGGTCTCGCCTTTAATTAATAGGTGAAAGAATTAATAAAGATTTGGGAGAAGATGATGATTGGCTCTCGGGAATGTATACCTATGCGAACATCACAACACCTTTAATTTCGAGCGGGCTAATTATCCTGTGATACAGCTGTTAACCCCTTGTCAGTTTCATTGGAAGCTTCCCCCCTTCCTTCCCTAACAAATAGCAGAATATATATGGTAGTTGATAAGAGGGTACATATGCATCTCCCATTTCTTTTAATTTATACACAATTGCTTAATTTGCTAAAAACGCAACAATTTCTTAACGGATTACATCATACGTATTATCCTCCTCTGCTCTCCCGTCTAAATTATATATATGGTTACTTTGTTTCTTTACGAAGAGGAGGCTTCGTTTAAATATTACCAGCCCATGATGCCTAAACATTGTTACCTTCACGAAGACCTGAGGCAGAGAAGAAGAAGATTTTTGCGGACAAGACGAGGATGCGAAGTGCTGTAATTAGTCTCTTAAATGCTCAAACAGTACTAGGCAAATTAAAAACGAAGGTATAGTAACAAAGATTAATTGGTCATGCTCAATTATCTCCAAGTGCTAAATAGGAAATTAACGTAGAATCCTTCGAACATTATGATCTGAATATGAAGTCGACGCCCATATGTACACGTACATGTACGTATATATGATTTTTTCTTTTTGTTGACGGAGAACCTAGCACGGTTAAGTTATGTGTACGTATATGTTGATGCATAGTTATATGAACATTGCGATCTGATGATTATGGCACTGTTCCACTGCATATCTGTAGGGTTCTAAACATCAAAATAATGTGGGTTTAATTACACAGGCACCAACTAGCTAGAGCTTCAGAAATTAAGCTGACCAGCAACGGTGGCTGAAGAAACAAATCAAAGTGGAGGCGTGACACTAGCATCCACCATGAAATGATCGTCTTCTAAAATGTCACATGTTTAGAGAAAATACAACAGGGTTTAGCTTCCAGAACAATTAAGTAACACTTTCGATCGGCAGGTCCCTGACCTTCGGTTACTTTTAAAAAAGGGAGAGGATTTAACTCTTCATTCTTACTTCTAAAGGCGCCCCTACCATAATGCCAGAAGATTATACGTTGTTTCCGATCGACGTCGAGATCTTCAATCAAGTAGACGCGCCGAACTAACACCAGCGATAAAACTAACACAAGAGGAACAGTACCAGGAGCCCGCCAGTGCAGAGCATGAACTGGGTTTTGAATAAGTCACACATGATCCTCGTGAAGAATTATTAAAAGGGCGAGAACTGCTGGAACAATGGTGACCCAGCAACAGCGTTGAGCTTTTCTCAGGTCACAGCTGCGGGTGCTCTTAGAATAAGCTCGGCCTCTCCGTGAAAAGTGATCTTATTTGTTTATATCCATTCATCATTTTAATCAATTTAGTTAGTCGATCCGGATCGAGAAGCGTGGCTAGCCGCTGCAGATTCGATCCACAAAGTATATTGACGGTAGCAGGCCTGCAGCAAGCTTACAGCGGTCAGGAAGTGATGGAAGTCATCTTCTCCATCATTTCAAAACAGGGGCCTGGCTGGCTCCTCGTCGAATGCGAGCTTCTGGTCTCTCCGGGCCGCCGTCCTCCTCCCTTCCCTGCCGTCAAATTCTTCCTCCCACGGGCACAGAGAAAAGTTCCAGGCTGATGGTATCAGGAGTGAGTGGACTCACGTGGTCGTGGGGTTGGGGGCCTCAAAAGCGCCATTATACCGATCATAGCTAGGCGGTCCAAATGTACTGCGCATGCAGCAGGGCGTCGGCATGTAGTCGGTGGCGAAGGGGGACCTCTTTTGGCTTTCGACGAGGAGGTTCTTCTGTTGGGCATATTTGGCCAAACCGCGTGGCTGGGGGGCTAGGGTTTTTTTCGTGGCGCCGTTAACGCATGGGTTGTCCCCCCCAACTACACCTGGCGCGCTTCCATTGGTCGGATCGAGTGGTTCGTATGTATCGAAGGGTGTCTTGAGTTGCCAAAAGCGTAACTTAACAATGCGCGCATGCAATCATGCAGAATGCGTTGTTGGGATCTATTTCTGCAATCCCCACAAATGTTTAGACGTCTACCTACTTTGTAGGTCCGTCTGTTGAGAACCCCTTCAAATATTCTCTAAATCTGTAGACGGCAGCCAATTCGTATAATATTATGAAACGGAAGATTGCGAGGGAGAACATGTAATATTCCAAGATGGGGTTCCTATTGGCTCTGCCGCGACTAAGTTTCAAAGATTTGATTTCGCTAAGATATGGGAGATGCATATCCTTCCTGCCGGGCTCGTTTCGTTCTAAAAAGTTGTCATCTTTTGGGAGTCCAAGTCGGTGTGAGGATCACATGAATCACATATTAAGTTGGTGGAGACCGGGGGATAATAATACTTAGTGCACAGTCCTGCATTGTCCAACCAAACAAGAAGATCTGGTCCCTGCATTAGATCTGTCTGATGGAATTTTCTATGCTGCCCTTGATATTCCTTGAGATACGGCCACCTTTCCATTAATATACTTGTCTTGGATTGCTAGATATATAGATAGGCAGACACACACACACACAGAGAGAGAGAGAGAGAGAGAGAGAGAGAGAGAGAGAGAGAGAGAGAGAGAGAGAGAGAGAGAGAGAGAGAGAGAGAGAGAGAGAGAGAGAGAGAGAGAGAGAGCTCAAGAACTTCTTTAACTTCGAACAGCCGGTAACACACGTGTTGGTAGTTCTCTGTTCGTGCCCACCAGGAAGATTCCTTTACATGCCGTGCCGTGCGTGTCATGAATTATTGGCATTTTGTCATATTTATAGGACCTTTCTGATGGCAGGAACATGCATGGTGTAAATGCCCCACCGTTATTGGTAGAAAATATCACGTAAGGTTCCTGCATGCAGGTCTCTCCAAAATTAATCTCACAGGTACTTCCTAGCTAAAATCTAAAGCTTAAGATTGCTCTACTTTGAAATTGCAATGAGATTAATTAATTGCAGCTTAATTAGAGGAGTGTTTGATCGAGATTCTACACTGTTTCTGGATACATTATAGTACATGACATTATATATCGGCACACGTTTCTTCAAATTTTCATGTCAGAGAACTGCATGTACTCCCACCATCCATGTGTGACCTCACACGGGGCCAACCCCCGACGCAGCAACTTGGAACTGACAAGCTTTCTAGATGGATATAGTACCACCAAGTGGGCCATTAAAATTTCAACCTGTCACCAATAAGGTCATGCTCTGGCAACGCATGGGACTTCCCTTCTGACGCTGGCAACGCACCTAGGGGGTGGATTCTGCAGGTGCGTGTGTGCGTGTGTGTGTGTGTGTGTGTGTGTGTGTGTGTGTGAGAGAGAGAGAGAGAGAGAGAGAGAGAGAGAACCATGGTCATTATAGTATTTTTATTAGAGATAATGAGAGAGAGTCAGTCTTGGGTTGAATGTCAGTAAATTGGATCATCTAACTCAAAATCTTAAGTTGGTGAGCGGAGAGAGCTCCATTATTATAAACATAATATATTTTAACCTATTTCTAATACAAGATTATTCTAACATGCTCTCTCATGTATAGTCTAATTTAGACTCTGGCACATGAATCATGACAAATATAGGTTACACGACCATCTTTGTTGAGAGTCATCAACTCCTAGTGTAACTCCAGGGCACGAGCTTGGGCATGAGAGGGAAAGAACGCAGCAAGTGCATCCCACACTTGTTTGGAGGCTGTAAGATTGGAAACGAGAATGAAGACTTTCGTGATAAAAGAGAGGAGAAGATCCAACTGAGTGCCTGCTGATCACGCACCCATTGACTGTATGCAAGGTTGAGTGTTGGTGTAGAATCGTCTTAGTTCGGGAGAAACTGTGGTGAAGAAGGGATGCTTCCATCGACCAAACCCAGCTGATCTTGAGAGACAAGAAGGGGAATAAATTGAGCTTTCCAAAGGAGATAATTATCTTTGGAAAGCTTAAAAGAAAGAAAATGAGTAACATTGGGAAGTGGTAGACACGATGAAGTCGTCATGGCTCTGATACCATATTAGAGAAGAGAGAGAGAGAGAGAGAGAGAGAGAGAGAGAGAGAGAGAGAGAGAGAGAGAGAGAGATGCGAGAAGAAGGCAGTCTTGGGTTGAACGTCCGTATTAAAATTTATTGGATTGGGTCATCTAACTCAAAATCTTATGGGGTGTTTGGGAGCACCTTTTTTTAAAGACTATTTCTCCCTAAAAAATTATGGTACCTTGATTTTTAATCTAACTTTTAAAATGGATGAAAATCAATCTGGACTGTTTGTCAAAAATATCACAATTTTTAAATTTTAGATAGCCATGTTTGGAAGCAGGCGCAGGGGGGAGGGGAGCAGGTCGGCGGCGGCGGGGGAGGGGGGCGAAGGCCGCAGGGGGGAGGGGAGCAGACCGCAGGGGGGAGGGGAGGAGGGCGGTGAAGGCCGCGGCGGGGGAGGGGAGGCGAAGGCCGCAGGGGGAGGGGAGGAGGACGGGGGCGAAGGCCGCGGCGGGGGAGGGGAGGAGGCCGGCGGCGGCGGGGGACGGGGGCGAAGGCCGCAGGGGGGAGGGGAGGAGGCCGGCGGCGGCGGGGGACGGGGGCGAAGGCCGCGGCGGGGGAGGGGAGGCGAAGGCCGCAGGGGGGAGGGGAGGAGGCCGGCGGAGGCGGGGGACGGGGGCGAAGGCCGCGGCGGGGGAGGGGAGGCGAAGGCCGCAGGGGGGAGGGGAGGAGGCCGGCGGCGGGGAAGGGGGGCCGCAGGGGCGGGGGAGCTGGCCGGCGGCGGCGGGGGAGGGGGGCAAAGGCCGCAGGGGGGAGGGGAGCAGGCCACAGGGGAGAGGGGAGGAGGGGAGGGGGGAACCAGAGGGGAGGGGGAGCCGCCGGGGGGCCGCCGGGGGAACCGGAGGGGAGGGGGAGGGGGGAGCGGCCGGCGCCGGAGGGGGGGACCGGAGGGGTGGGGGAGGGGGCTGCGCAGGGGGAGGGGAGGAACCGGGGGCTGCGCAGGGGGAGGGGGCCGCGTGAGTATTTTTTTTAAAAAAATAGGTCAGATGGTGTTTTTTTTTTGAGGAAGATTTACACATGATTAGATTCCTTTCCTGAAAATTAAGAGAGGCTTACCAAACAGGGTTATAAGACCTCTTCCTCTTTTTTTTAAAATTGAGAGAAAAAGAGGTAAAAAACTGCAACCAAACACCCCATTAAGGTGTTGAGTGGAGAGAGGTCCACTATGATAAATACTAGGTCTTACAATTATCCGTTTAAAATTCGAACCGAATTCATATTCGTTTAATCAGATAATTATCCGAATAAAATATCCGACGGATAATTTAATCAGATATCGGATATCCGATTATTAATCGGATACGAATTCGGATATTGAGATATCCGTGTCGGATATTATCCGACCGAATATAAACCCTTAGATAAAAATATAAGGATAGATATATTCTATATATAATTAACTCAAGTCTTAATATATTATTTGATTACTCTTTTTATTCTTTTTTATCTCAAAATGTAATTTAAAAATAAGAAATCTACGTACACCCATTTGATAAGTTATCTCATATTTTTTAGGATGAAGTCTAATCTTTTGATAAAATCTCTAAAAATAAAAATAACTTCCACTCTTTTTTTTGAGAAAACAACATACGGCGCTCTCACATGGCTCACAAGACTTACCTCTAAGTAGGTCTAGTAATTATCCGTTTAAAATTCGAATCGAATTCGAATTCGTATTAATCCGATAATTATCCGAATAAAATATCTGACAGATAATTCGATTATTAATCGGATACGAATTCAGATATCACACTATCCGCTCCGTATTCGATCCGTTTACAGGTCTAATAAGCACAATGTATTTTAGTCCATTTCCAATATGGACTATTCCAACAATTTTCACGGTTCTAGCTAAAAATAATCATCGTTAACTTCAACGGGTGATGGTAACGTGAGACTACAACGATGATATTTTTATATAATATGATTAAAAATAATGATATACTTGTTAATGTAATTTTAATAATGATATTTTTATCAATTATATTTAATTTTAACAATGATTTATTTGTAAAAAATATCAATATATATATCTTTTTATAAATTTTATAAATTTTTTAGTTATATTTACCGATTGTTAGTTATTTACTATCATGATAATTATAAATATCTTATTATCTATTTACCTATACCATGAGTATTTTTTTAGTATCATGCCAAGGACGGTACTGATCCCGAGTCTAGTTAAACCAAAAAAAAAGGAAGGTGATGGGCGATATTACGTGGTACGGATCGCACGGGGAGCCCTTCGAAGCCACACGGGTTAGAAGCATGCATGCACGGGCACTGAGACATTCTACAGGAGTGCGGCTGCTTCCTTGGGAGACCTGACAAACGCGTCTGAAGCTGCTTGGAAGAAACTTGTAATTAAACATGCTTAATTCATCACTAACACGTGAAAGCCAGTTGCCGGGGGAATGCCCGACAGGCTTAACCAGATTTATAGTGTCGGCTCATACAAGTTTAAGCGTATTCTGGGCTTCGGACAGCGTGCAAATTAATTATAATGAACTGGCCAAACTGGCCAACTCATGTTGTTTTGGATTATCTCAGCAGCAGCAAGCTGCACCAGATTGCTGCGCGGGGGGAGGCACCGTCGCAGCGCGAATGAGAGCTAGCTAGCAAATTCACAAATTAAACACTAGTTATAATCCCCACGCGCGCACTCGCTGCATTAGCTAGCAACATGTGATGGGGAAGAACACCACGTACGTACGTAGTTGATTTGTGGGGCATCCAGACGCTGTTGGGGCTGGGGCTCTTGCATCACCCGATGTCCCATGGAGCACAAAACAAAGGGCACCAATGGTGCAATTTGTGGGCTCCGGAGATTTATTAATAATCTCCCTTGTCCCCCCGCCCCCCCCTTGTTTAATGTGATTCTCCAGCTGCATGACACCCCCTGGAGTAGGTCCGCCAATCCTCCGCCATGCCCTTACGTGGGAACTCATGAAAGCTGGATATTCAAATGCTTGGGGAGTACGTACTTCCCTTGAAATTAAGAGTTCAGCACCGCGGAGGGCGTACTCGATTTAAATTAGGAAAAACATGTACATATATATAACTTCGTCATGGTGGCAAAACGTCAAACAGTTGTTGTTTAGGGAGGAAGAAGCCTCATGTCGGGGTCTGACCGACTCGATTTTTGTTGATTGTGGAGGGGTGGTCTTCCACGCAGCGCCGGACGTACGTAGCTCTCTCAAAAGCTGTGGCGTCCATTAAAAACTGCATCTGTGTATCTGACGATCGAGGGGGAGGTGATGCTAATTCCGCAATGTGTTTAACAGCAAGATTAATATGTGGTGGCGGCCAGCCCCTTCTTGTGAGATGGTGGATTAATTAATGCCTCGTCATCCTAGGAGGGGGGGGGGGCAATTAATTGACTTGCTCTCGCGGAAAATTAATTCTACTGCACATTGGCTATGTTTGGAGCAGGTGCGTGATCTTTATCATGCCAGCCTAATTACTATTGCTAGTTATTAAACATGTAAGATTGCCGCACGCGATTCCGAGACAGGCTTTGTCGTCGGATATATGTTAAGTCTTAGTTGTAGTTGTTTACACATCTCCGCCTCCCTCCTCCCCCTCCCCCCCCCCTCCCTTTGTCCCCCCCCCCTGCTCCGCTTCTCTCCGTCGACATCCTACCCCCTCCCGTTCCTCCGGCCACCGACCCCTCTGCCTCTTTCTCCCCCCTCCCCGCGTTGTCCCCCCCCCCCATCTCCTCCGCTTACCCCCCCCCACCCCTCACTTCGTCTGCTACCTCCTCCCCCGCCCCTCTGGCCCCGCTTTCTCCCCCGATCCGGTTCAGTCTCCTTCCCCTTCCCGATCCTCCCTCCTCCAGCCAGTCCCCCCCCAACCATCCCCCTTCCCAGCCTCCGCCACCGCCCTCCTCCATCCCCTTCTTCTCCCTGTTCCCCTTCCCTTAGAAATCTACTGTCTCTCCCCCCCCCCACTTCATCCTACTCCCTGTTCAGCTCTCTTTCATGGCGAAGGGCATCTCTCTGAGCATCCGTCGAAGTAAGGGTCAGCTCCGCGACGCCGGTTTTGGTCCCTCACCCTCGATCTCAACAGGACTCGGAGAATCTGAGCATTACCCCCATGCATCCCACGGGATGCGGGCCTCCCGAGTATCCTACTCACACCGCCTTCGGTAGTGCGGTTCGGAAGCCATGTGCTCCGCGAGGACGAGATTCACCACCGTCGAAAGCGGCTGCCTCTTCCTCGGTGTCTCGAAGATTCCACAGCCATGTTTGGCGTCTGTAATCTCCTCTGTTCTCCTTTTGCTTCCTGTCTCTTCGGTGGGTTGTCGTCTGTTTGGGCCCGACATGGCCGCTTATGTTCGTTTCGGTGTCAACTGTGTCCATGTACTTCGATGATCATTTGCTATGAATGAATACCATATGTTATGCTTCCAAAAAAAAGTAATGTTATTAGAATTAAATCGATATCTGAATCGATCAATAAGTTTGTTCATTTAAATCAGTTAAACCGTTCAATTGAACTAATTTGAACCGTGTCATCATCATAATATTGATACATGATCCGACTCGATTTTATAGCTAAAGACAATAAGAAGTAAGATATAATGATCAAAATAAAAGAACATACATGTATAATTATTAGTCATGATTATGCAACTATACAAGTAATTAAAACATAACAATAACATGCTTAAATAAATTGACCTTAAAATTTTATAATATTTCATTGGTCTTCACTCTTCACTCTTCACAATTGATATCTATGCTCTTTTAAACTTTTAAACTTTAAATATATCATCATCGTCGTCATCATCAGAGTCTTATCCCAATTATTTGGGGTCGGCTACATGAATCGTATTCCGCCAAAGATTTCTATCAAGTGCTATATTCATATTTAAACCCCAAAAACTAATGTCCTTCCTAATAACATGGCAACATCTCATTTTAGGCCTTCCTTGAGCTCTTTAACTAGCATCGACTAAGATTCGATCACATCTTCTAATCGACGTTGAATCAGGATGACGAAGCACATGTTCAAACCATATGTTCAAATATATCTAAAATAAAATGATGAATAACAAAAAATCAATAACAATAAGATAATTTTGTTCACACATAAATATCAGTTTAAATATTTAAATATTTTTACGTTTATTTTTTCTTGTTTTGAAGGTGAATTGGGTCGGATCGGTTCGGATCGATTCACCGATTGAACCGCAGTTCATCCGGTTCATCTGATTTTTTAACATTAGACCAGATTGATATTTATCGAACTATTTTCTAGACCGATTCGAGATCAAACAGGCCGATCCCATCTGATTCTGATAACACTGGTTGTAAGTAATGTTTGGTGCTCAATTCAAGGAGAAGCCTCTCTATATCTTTAAGAGGCCTATTTTGGATTTCGGAAGTTTTGTAATCTGTTGAATATTTAATCTCCTCCAGTGGTCAAAGTTTAATTTCAAACTAGATCAATGGAAAAAGGAGCAGCAAACAAGAAATGGACATATGTATATGTATGAATCACCTGAATCAGCTCAACTTAGGCATTTCTTAGCCAATTTGCAATATAAGAGAAAAGTAGTGGCTTTTAGGGTGAGTTTGTTGGTTTTGAATGATTGAAAATAAGAAAATAATTAAAAATAAAAGCATAGCATGTTGGGTCGAAGCTCATAGTCACTAGAACTAAGAGTTCTATTATCACTCGACATGCGGTTCTCGCGACAACGACCTTCGAAAGATACGACGACCCTGGAATAAGTAGGCGAGACCCTTTTCTCTCGTCATCACGCCCTTGAAGAGAGCTATGTGAATATTGATTTAACTTGCAAGAATTCAGCACAAAAGAAAGAAAATGGAGGGGAAAGAAGAACACACGAGATAAAAAAAACTTTTATTGATCACCCAAGGTGATCAGTTTATAGTTAGAGTTCAAGAATCAAACAAAACAAGGTAACAGATCAATTTGTGATCTGTTAGGCTTCCCTTTGATTCCCAACAGATGCATTCGTCTGTTGAGAATGTGAATCATGCGAACGGTCTTCTCAAAATGGTAACACAATGGGGGAAGCTTTTAAATCATGTACACTGCAGTGTTTTAACACCACTAAATCAAACAATCTCTCACATGATTTAAAATCTTAAAGTTTATTAAAATAAAATAATTAATAAACAAAAGATTGCTAAGTCGTTTATACTATGCAGTGGGTGAAAATACCTTTCAGTTTGAATTTTCGCTTTGTGATATTTGATAATATCTATAGGAACGCTTGGTGGACTATATCTTGAATCAGATCTCATAGTTCAGACTTTTCTAAATTCACACACTTTATAACTTAATCGAGATTTTAGGCAGGTTGAACTATTAATGGCCTTGTGTAGGTATCTCATGTGTGTTTTAGAAGATAACCCATATGTCATAGTCGCGACCTCACAGCTTCACACATGCTAGTGAATCTTTCAAAGAGTGAGCAATATAACACCTTGTCTCTTGGGTCTTAATTCATTAAGAGTATAAACTCATCCCCACCTCTTACTTCTAACTAAGCATTAGCGCCATGGGGATGAGCTAGAGTAGAATATATTAATGCTCCCTATAGTTACCTATGAAGTTTGTTTCTACCCATTGAACTTACATGCGATTTGGTTGCCACCGTGATAACTAATTTATTTTATGGGCTCAATCTCACCCCCCTCGACGCTTATAGAACTATTATTCTAGATAAGTCTTTTGTTAACACATTTGTAAGGTTTCTATCTGATTTCATAAAATTCAAAACTATCAACTGTTGTTTCATTTTTTCTCTTATAGATTTGTGTTGTATTTTTAAGTGCCTATTCATTTTCACATTAGTATTTGCTTGCATGTATTTATCAATTACTACTTTACAATCACATAAAAACAGATATAGTAGGTAAGGGACATGTTATCAATGGAATATCAGTTAAAAGGTCTCTCAACCATTTAGCTTCTGTGCAAGTAGTGTCCATTGCAATTATTTTATACTCCATTATGCTTCTAACTAATATAGTATGTTTAGTGAATTTTCATGACACTGCATCTCCTTTTAAGAGGAAAATAAAGTCTGATGTGGATTTGACATCTAGAGAATCACTAATCCAATTAGCATCACTATACTCTTCTAGAACAGAGAGGCAGCCAGTGTAGTGTAAGTCATATGACATGGTGGCTTTTAAATATAAAAGTACTCTTTCCAAGATATTTTAATGACTCTCATTTGGGTTAATGAAATATTTGCTAAGCGTATTGACTGCATAGGCAATATCTGACATTATATAGTTTGTAAGGAATCCAAGTGATCATAAAATTTGTGCATATTTATTTTACATCACTGGATTTCCTAAGTTCTTCTTTAGGTGAACACTTGTGTCATAGTGGGTAGATATGGTTTGACAATCTATGAGGTAAAATTTTCAAAAGATTTGCTCTATATAGTGAGAGCATGATAAGATTATTCCACCTGATTTTCTTGTTATTTTGATACTTATGATTAGATCAGTTTCATCCAAATCTTTTATGTCAAAGTATTGAGATAGAAATTTCTTCACGTCTTTAACAACGTGCATATTAGATCTAAAGATTAAACTATCATCAATATACAAGCACAAGATGACAATATTTTCACCGAACATTTTACGATACACACATGTATCAATTTGGTTGATTTTAAAATCATAAGAAAGAATAGCTTCATCGAATTTCTCATGTGTGGACACACTTTTTTTATCTTGTTTAATTTGTTTATCTTTTTATTCGTTTATTTCATTTCGGTTTATTAGTGCACAGGCATGCCAGTCACAAGGTGACGATTTATTCGGACTCCAAAGACCAAGGTGGTCTGGAGCCGTGTGGACGCACCTTTCGTTCGTTTATTATGCTCGTCTCTTCGAGAATGGTTGATTCGTCTATTAAGTGCGTTGGCGTGCCAGTCACCGGAGTGACAATTTGTTCGGACCCCGAAGAGCCCATGGTGCACTCGACCTGACTCGGTCAGACGATTGTGTGGTTCGTGTCGGGACCAAAACCCGCTGCGCCATAAAGGTCACGGCGTCATTTACATCCCCCATACGAGGGAACACCCTTGATTAATCGCCGAGATTCAGGGCCTCATAGCCAAGAAATTAATTGCATGAAAGGTCTATTACGAGGTATTGAAATCCTCACGCGAGGGCGAGAAGAAAACCATTCGCGGTCATGTCGATCGTGTACTGACCATTTAATGTTCGGACGAATGTCCGGCTTGAGAAAAGCTTGATCGTCATGGGAAAACCGGAGCACATGTATGCCGGGGTACAGTAAATTTATTGTTCAGAAGAACAGAAAACGTTCGGCTAAATCTCGGTTAGAGCGGTCAGAAACCAATAAGTCTATTGGCCTGGTGCAAGATCAAGCTGCGACCATACTGCGGTGGGCCCCCCGCGGTCGAAGTCTGGCTCACATGAGCGTCATTAATATTTCCGGTGCCAAGGGGCAACGAGGGAATATCCCTTGAATCGGCTGAAAAGCCCTGTGTCTAGGGAAGCGGATGTTCGAAACGTATCGGTCATTCGGGAGACCGTTTAATATTCGGACGGGAGTCCGACTTGAGAATATTGTAATCGTCGCGGGAGGACCCGGAACATATGCATGCCGGGGTACGGCAAGTTTATTATTCTGGGACACCGAAAATATTCGGTTAAATCTCGGTTAGTGTAGTAGGAAATCAGGTAAATCTATTGACCCAGTGCGAGATCGAGTCAAGACCATACTGGCGGCGCCTCCCGTGGTCCGAACGAGGCTTGCGCGGGCATCATTAATATTTCCGGTGCCGGAGGGCAACGGGGGAGAGTCCCAGGACTAGACTCCAAAACCGAAAACGTATTCGAAGGGAGCGGACTGTAGACCGAGGATATGAGCCGAACGGCGACCACGATTGGGACGGACCCGAGGTCTAAGCGTGGCCCACGGAGGTCTTATTGATATTCCCATGGAAGGGGTCCAGGGGTGGCGAGGACCGTCTCGTTCTATTCCGATTTTGTCAGTCACTCACGGACCTTTTCATGTTCGGGCAAGGGCCCATATTGAAAGTACGACGTGGATGGAAACGATCTCGTACAAATGTATGCCGAGTTTACGGTAGTTTCAATGAAAGAACGGGAACGAATCCCATTAGAATGAATCCGATTTAACGGGCTATCGGCCCGGAGCAATGCCGGCTCACGACCATGTCGGGGAGGGAGCCGTCGGCCATATTGGTTGCTCACGGGTCTGTTCATGTTCAGACACAGGTCCGTAATAGAAACGCGGCGAAAACCGAGGTGAACCCGTTCAAATGTCTGTCGAGCGTGCGGCAATTTTAGTAGTGGCTCGGAAAGGATCCGGCATGAGAGACGTGTCCGGTTTAACGAACTATCGGCCCAGAGCAATGTCGGATTACGGCCATATCGGGATGGTTCCCAAGGTCCGACCCCGACTTGGAGGGGCGGCGTTAACATTCCCTTTATATCGGCTCTCGAGGAGAACGAGGCTGCGAAGCGGATCTCATCGTTTTATTATTATTTAGAATTTTACCATTATTATTTGTTGATTTATGTATATCTTTAATGAGTTCGTTATTACTATTTATTTATTTTTCTCGTGATTAATTTATTCATTCATTATTGTTATTGTTAGGTTTGTTTTTATTGTTTGTTTGTTTTATTATCATTCATTTGCTTGTCGTGTTTCGTTAAGTTTGTTATTATTATTTATTTTGGTTATCATTTATTTATTTATCATTCTTATTGAGTTTATTATTATTATTCATTCATTTTTGTTATCGTTTATTTGTCTATTTATTATTATTATTTTTAAGCTTATTGTTATTACTTATTTCTTTATTATTCTTATTTACTTATTCATTTTTTGAATTTGTTATTATTTATTATTATTATTATCATTATTGTTTGTTATTATTTCTCCCTTTTCTTTTGAGTTTGCTGTTATTATCGTTATTTTATTTTTTGTATCATTATTTGTTTATTTATTATGTTTTCTTTTAGCTTATTATCTTTATTGTTATCATTATTTCTGGTGTACCGCTCGGTCAAGGGAGTGTGCCGCTGAGAGCCAAGGGAGCGTGCCGCTGAGGGCCAGGGGAGCGTGCCGCTGAGGGCCA
Source organism: Amorphophallus konjac (assembly GCA_022559845.1). NCBI lineage: Eukaryota > Viridiplantae > Streptophyta > Magnoliopsida > Alismatales > Araceae > Amorphophallus > Amorphophallus konjac. The sequence continues at coordinate 343,257,060 of CM040125.1, forward strand.
AGGGCGTGTGCCGCTGAGGGCCAGGGGAGCATGCCGCTGAGGGCCAGGGGAGCGTGCCGCTGAGGGCCAAGGGCGTGTGCCGCTGAGGGCCAGGGGAGCATGCCGCTGAGGGCCAGGGGAGCGTGCCGCTGAGGGCCAGGGGCGTGTGCCGCTGAGGGTCAGGGGAGCATGCCGCTGATGGCCAGGGGAGTGTGCCGCTGAGGGCCAGGGGAGCGTGCCGCTGAGGGCCGAAGGAGCGTGCCGCTGAGGGCCATGGGAGCGTGCCGCTGAGGGCCAAGGGCGTGTGCCGCTGAGGGCCAGGGGAGCATGCCGCTGAGGGCCAAGGGCGTGCCGCTGGAGGCAGGTGGGGGTGAGTGTGCCGCTGGGGCACTTACGGAGGGTGCCGCTGGAAGGTGACAGGAGTGTGCCGCTGAGGCGTGGGCACATGAGGGGTTTTCTTTTGGTTTTCTTTTATTCTTGACATGCAAGTGAAGGGGGTTTGAGTTGGGTTTATTCGTTCATATAGACCATGTTTGAGGTTATGTTCGGTGGACTGTCATGAAGATGTGAATGCTCGGTTATTCGGGATCTCCGGAGTTCTTTGGTTACTTCGGCAAAGTCGTTGCATTAATGTTTTATCGTTCCCCTTTTTTTGCATTATTACTTCTCTTTTATGATTGTTGTTGTTAAGTTAATTCTCACAAGAATTCGGCAGCATCTCCCTTGACCCGGGGCGTAAGGGAGATGCAGGGAACGCGCCCACATGGAGTGGCAGAACCCGACAATTGGAGGTGTTGTGTCCTTGAAGTCATTTGAGTCATTCTGTGGTCACTTGGGTCATTCGACATCATTCTATGGTCATATGCATTCTGTGATATTCTTGGTTTTGATAATGGCTAAACACTATTAGTCATTGTTATTTTTCACTCCTATATGACTGACATATGTGCTGTTGTGTTCATGACAGATATGCAAATGAATGGACAAGTGAAAGCTCAATGTTGCGCCCTCGCACGCGGATCGACCTGCCCGGTCAGGTCGAGGGGGTCAAGGGGGCAGCGCCCCTTGCGGGGGTTTCCGGGGGCGGAGCCCCCGGAACAAAAATTTGATTGAAGACTCAATAATAAAATCTTCAAGACTGTCAAGGGCGATGCCACAAACATGCACGGGCTGCTAAAGGACTTAAGCGGCGGAGCTAAGATAGATAACGGACCAACCCGGGAAAATCCAAGTTCTGCCCAGCTGGCGGTCGACCGCCCCAGCCAGCATCCGCCAGTCTGCAGTCTTTCAGCTGGCGGTCGACCGCCAGCCAGTGGCGGTCGACCGAAATTCCCAGGGATCATCCGAATGCAAGTTTTACAGTAGCGGTCGATCGCCAGGAGCTGCAGGTCGACCGCCAGCCCCGAGCCTTCAATGTTGACTTTGTTTCCAACTTCGAAAAGGGCCATTCAACATGGATTTCTTTAATCCAAAAGTCACCTAATCACCCACAAATTGTGGATCTAGTCTGAGGCTTGTCTATAGACCATTCAAGGTCTATAAAACCAATACAAGAGGGTTGGAAACCCCCATGCTTCAAGGGAGATCAAGGGAGCTCATTTTCGAGGCACTGTAGCACCTCCGTGAACAGTGTTTCGGGAAGGAGTTCTTCATCCATTTCAAGGCATTCAAGTCCAGATCTGAAGCCATCTCAACCTCCAAGGAAGAAGAAGGAATCAAGGCTCTCAAGGGTGATCTAAGCTGCATCCTACATCTTCTACATCCTCTTCATCGACTCAAGAAGATCAAAAGGAAGATTGAAGCTACATCCATCGTCTTCTTCATCAACTAGAAGAGGTTCAAGGAAGATCATCCCGCAAGAAAGAAGACACCGTCAAAGCATCCGATTCAAGCTTCTGCAACTCAGACAAGATTCTTTTCTCTCAGCATACTCTATATTTGTTCTCCTTTTCATTTCATACAAACAATTGAATCTGAGAATCGTCCCTACCGGTGGTTAGTAGGAAGGCAATCGGAGGTTGTCCGATCTGCGTTGTTGACGTCCCTACCGGTGGTTAATAGAAGGCAATCGGTGGTCTTTCCGATTTGCGGTTCAGTGCGTGGCACTAGTGGAGCCTCACCGGATTTGGTGAGGGGTGGACGTAGGACTGGGGATTCAGTCCGAACCACCTTAAAATATTGTGTGTTGTGGTTTGCTTGTGCGATTGCTTTGTGTTAGATGCATGCTTAGGTTCTACATCTATATTGCTTAATCATCTTGCTAAGCAAATCACTGTATTCTTCGTTTAGCTAGTTATATTCCGCTGTAATTTATCTCATCTAGCTATATAGAGGGTTACATTGCGAAAAGAGGGGCAGATCTATTCACCCCTCCCCTCTAGATCCACTGTCCACTACACAACAAGTGGTATCAGAGCCTAATCTCTCATTATGGGGTCCAACGACCTTGAGGGAAATGGGGGATCAGCGTCTAAGGGTTATTTACCTGAAGGACATTCTGTGAATAGCCTCCTTATTTCACTGGATCTAATTATCCCTATTGGAAACATCGTATGCAGGTGTTCATTCGCGCCCAAGACTACGAACTTTGGCGAGTGATCAGCAAAGGTCCGTATGAGCTTACAGATAATGAGGACTTGTGGACCAAAGAACAAATACGGCAATCCACCGTCAACTGGAGTGCTAAACATATCATGCAATGCTCACTCCATCCAGTTGAATTCTCAAGAGTAGCCACCTGCGCAACTGCGAAATTGATGTGGGATAAGCTAGATGTAATCTACGAAGGAACCTCTCAGGTGCGAGAAACAAAAGCCAATATTTTAGTTTCTGAATATGAAATGTTCCGCATGAAGCCTGATGAGTCAATTCAAGATATGTATGCTCGCTTGACTGTGCTTACTAATAGTTTAACTGATTTGGGAAAGAAATATACAGAGCAAGAACTTGTAAGAAATATTCTCAGATCATTAACTCCAGCATGGCACACGAAGGCAACCGTTGTTGAAGAATCAAGAGATCTCGCAACCACCAAGGTAGATGAACTCATTGGGTCATTAATGACCTATGAGATCAACCTCAAGAACAAAGAGGCTGAGGCACCTAAAAAGAAGTCCCTAGCTCTTAAAGCTGGACCTAGCCGTCAAGATACTTCTGATGAAGGTGAGGATTCGGGAAGTGAGCGAGATGAGGATGACGTAGCCATGCTCACACGTAAGTTCAAGAAATTCCTGAGAAAGGAAGGTAAGAGCTTCATGAGAGGAAGGTCAAGGGTAAGAAATGGTTTCAAATCTAATTTTGAAAACCCTAAGAAATCTGACAAAATCATTTGTTATTCTTGCAACAAACCAGGGCATTTCAAGAATGACTGTCCCGATAGATTCAGAAAAGCCGACAAATGAAGGGCAAGAAGAATAACAAGGCCATGGTGTTCACATGGAGCGATGAAGAGGAAAGTAATGATGGAACTAGCTCCTCGGATAAAGAAAAAGAAGATTTCTGCCTCATGGCCAAAGGTGACAAAGAAATTGAGGTAAATTCTCCATTTGAAGATTATACAATTGATGATTGGGAGGATGCATATATACAACTCATGGAAAAATATGAAATGTACAAAAAGGAAAATAAATCATTGAAAAAGAAAATCAATTCTTTTGTGCATGATCATAACAAGGATGATAAGAATGCTCTACTTGAAACTGAAATTGAAGATCTTAAGAAAATGATTGAGGATTTGGAAGAAGGAAGAAAAGAAATGGCTGACTTGGAAACTGAAAATGAAAATATGAGAAATGAGATTGATAGCATTAAGCTAAAAATGCAAACCTATGAAAAGAACAGCAAACTGAGTAATGAAAAATATGAAGCTGTAAAACATGTCAACACTCAACTCTTGCAAAACATTGAAAACTTACAAAAAGAATTGAAGGATAAACAACAATCCTTGGAAAATTTCATGGATGGAAAAGAAAACCTAGATGCTTTGCTAGGTACTAGGATGAATTTCAACAAGGAAGGGTTGGGTTTTGAACCAACAAACAAAAGGCCAATTGGGCTAAAAACAGTCACATTTGTCTCATCTTCCGAAGCCTCCACCTCAAACATAACTCCCACACAAAACCAAGAAAACAAAAGGAGAAAGGAAAAGAAAAGATTGAAGGGGGAGTCACCAACATTCCCAAAAAGCATGTCCAAAGACCTAAGAAAGGTCGACCTTCCCCGCAGCATAGGTCAACACATTCTTGGCCATTGCATGCTCAATCTTCCAGATATCACCAAAACTGGATTGCACATTCATATAGGCCAACACCACCATACTTTTGGAGAAATTGTGATTCATGTGTTCATCAATCCCATAGGTGGCAAAACAATCACTTTCAACCCAAAACCAACCAACGGCCTCAATGGTTTAAGAAGCAAACCTCATCAAACTTTCACAAATTCCAACCAAGAACCTCCAAACAGAAAATGAATGTCAAAGTTGAAAAGAAAAACCAAATCCCTGCTCTAAGCAAACAAAACATGAATGTTAGAAAAGTCTGGATTCCAAAAGAAATGGTTTCATGCTTTGAAAATTTTAAGAATATGATGGGACCCAAATTTGGTTGGGTTCCAAACACATTTGCTTAATTGCTTGTGCAGGAGTGTCTTGCAGCCATACATAACAGGTGGTACCTTGATAGCGGCTGTTCAAGACACATGACCGGAGACAAATCAAAATTTTGTCTCTTGGAGGAAAAGGAAGGAGGACATGTCACATTTGGAGGGAACAACAAAGGAAAAATCATTGGAACAGGTAATGTAGGTAAGAACCTCTCCAACTCCATTGGAAATGTGTTGCTAGTTGAAGGTTTGAAATATAACCTACTAAGCATAAGTCAATTGTGTGATAAAGGTCACAAAGTGTTGTTTGATTCTCATGAATGTAAAATCTTTGAACCAAAATTTGACAAGGTAAAATTTTCTGGTAAGAGAGTCAACAATGTTTACATGATTGACTTAGATGATCCTGCTTATTCAAACCTTTATCTTGCTGCACCAAAATCTGAAATTGCATGGTTATGGCATCGTAGACTAGGACATGCTAGCAACAATGTCTTGCATAAACTCTTGAAGCATTCAATGGTGAAAGGTTTGCCTGAACTATCCTTTAAACAAGAAAATAAATTGTGTGATGCATGTGCCCTAGGTAAACAAACTAGAAAATCATTCAAGGGAAGATCTGAAAATACATCATCCAAACCACTCGAGCTAATTCATATGGACCTATTTGGCCCAACCAGAACTGCTAGCTTAAGTGGTAGAAAATATGGATATGTCTTGGTGGATGACTTTTCTAGGTTCACATGGGTTTTCTATCTCACACATAAAAATGATGCTTTTGATGAGTTTCAGGCACTCTACATGAAGATAAAGCAGGACGGTGAGTTTAAAATTTCTAAGATTCAATCTGATCACGGTGGTGAATTTGAAAATGCTAACTTCTATAACCTTTGCAGGGTCTAAGGGATTTCACACCGATTTTCTTCACCAAGAACGCCGGAGCAAAATGGTGTAGTTGAAAGAAGAAACCGAACACTTGTAGAGATGGCAAGAACCATGCTTGCTGAACGGCAACTTCCAAGGAGATTTTGGGCTGAAGCGGTAAACTCGGCATGTTACATTATCAACCGCTCTATGGTAAGGCCACACACCAAAAAGACTCCTTATGAGTTGCTGAAAGGTAAAAAGCCTTCTCTCTCACATATGAAAGTGTTTGGGTCAAAATGCTTCATCCACAACAATGACAAAAGAGACTTAGATAAATTCGAGCCCAAGAGCGATGAAGGTATATTCCTTGGATATTCTGATAGATCTAGGGCTTATAGAATTTATAACATTAAAAGTCAAACTGTGGAAGAATCACCCCATGTTTCCTTTGATGAATATCATGATTCTAACAATGATAACTCTTGCAGGAAAAATGATGAAGATGGGGAATTCCTAAGCATAAAGGACAAGAGTGATCATCCACAAGAAGAAATAAAAGAAGATGGTAACCTAGCTGAATCAAACAATGCAAGGGATCAAGCTCTAGGAGAAGGTAATGATTCTACAAATATTAGAATTCTTAAGGATCATCCCTTGGAGAATATCATTGGTAGCTTGAATGACCCACCTAGAACTAGGTCACATTTTAAAATTGTGGAAGAATTAGATCAACTTGCTCTTGTCTCGCAGCATGAACCCAAAAATATTGATGATGCTTTAAAAGATGAAAATTGGATAAATTCCATGCAAGAAGAGCTAAACCAGTTTGAGAGAAACAAAGTTTGACATCTTGTTCCTAGACCTTCATCACAATCTGTCATAGGCACTAAATGGATTTTTAGGAACAAACTAAGTGAGGATGGCAAGATAATAAGAAATAAGGCTAGATTGGTGGCTCAAGGGTATAATCAAGAGTTTGGGGTAGACTTTGATGAATCTTATGCCCCTGTTGCTAGACTCGAAGCCATCAGAATTTTACTTGCCTTTGCATGCTCCCTTAGTATAAAGCTGTATCAAATGGATGTCAAAAGTGCTTTCTTGAATGGCTTGATCAAAGAAGAAGTCTATGTTGAGCAGCCCCCTGGCTTTGAGAATTCTAACAATGCAGATTTTGTATACAAGCTAGACAGGGCGCTTTCTGGACTTAAGCAAGCACCAAGAGCTTGGTATGAGAGACTAAGCTCGTTCCTCATTGAAAAAGGGTACACACGAGGTAAGGTAGATCAAACACTTTTTACCAAGAAGCAAGGTAAGAACATCTTGATTGTTCAAATTTATGTTGATGACATTGTGTTTGGTTCTACAAAATCTGAAATGTGTGAGGAATTTGCTAACCTCATGACTAGCGAATTTGAGATGAGCCTAATGGGAGAACTTCAATTCTTTCTCGGTTTGCAGGTCAGCCAAGGAGAAGATGGTTGCTTCATAAGTCAAGCCAAATACATCAGGGAGCTGCTAAAAAGATTTGACATGGCAAACAGTAAAATCATTGCAACTCCGATGAGCACCTCAACCTCACTGGATTCAGATGAAAATGGTAAATTGGTGGATGCAAAGGTCTATAGAGGTATGATTGGCTCTTTGCTTTATTTAACTGCATCCCGACCAGATATCCAGTTTAGTGTATGCCTTTGTGCTAGATTTCAAGCTAGTCCTAGAGAATCTCATTTGACTGCCGTCAAACGTATCCTTCGATATCTTGCCGGCACTCAAGATTTGGATTGTGGTATTCGTCATCATGTGATTTATCTCTTATATCTTATTCTGATGCGGATTACGCTGGATGCAAGCTAGATCGTAAGAGTACTAGTGGCTATTGCCAGTTTCTAGGCGGGTGTTTAGTTTCTTGGGCCTCCAAGAAACAACACTCGGTTGCCCTCTCAACCGTAGAGGCAGAATATGTTGCTGCGGGGAGCTGTGGGACCCAAGTGTTGTGGATTAAACACCAACTCCAAGACTACTTGGTGGATCTTGGTTGTGTCCCGATTCTGTGTGATAACACTAGTGCTATCAACCTTACAAAAAATTCAGTCCAGCACTCTAGGACTAAGCATATTGAGATTAGGCATCACTTCATTAGAGATGAGGTCATTAAGAAAAACTTTGAGCTGCATTTTGTTGATACTCTAAATCAAATTGCTGACATCTTCACCAAGCCCTTGTGTAATGACATGTTTTCAACACTCAGAAGAGAGCTTGGTCTTTGCCGACCTCAGGCCAATAAAAACTGATATGATGATCTTATTCAACTTGGTTATGTGTTTTTGTAGAATGGCATTCATGCATTGTTTATATGTCAATATGTCATTTTGTATATGTGTCGCATTGCATGTAGATGCATAATAATGAAATGAGTTCATGATTCATAATGCATTGCATGGTCTGTGTAGCATCCTTCCTGCATGGCCATGGTATATCAAATGTTGATGTATAGAAATGCATGTTATGCTTATCTAGAAGCACTCAATATGCGTGAGGTTTCACCTCCGCCAAGTACCATGCGTCATTGTCGCATATAGGCCATATAGTAAGGGGGAGTTGTCGTTTTGCAGCATTTATACATGAGTTTCATCTCCATTCTGTTGCATTTAATAAGTGTACAACCATATGTTGGGTCATGCATTTCATGTCTACCAAATTCATGTCCACCCCTGCACGTTTCAGGTCATTCTCCTCTTGACACTTATCATTACACTTGCTTGCACACATAACTCTTCGCGTATCCATTGCATATCTTAGGGGGAGTTTTGTTGATTCTCATAACCTCTTGCAAACTGCACTTCAGTGGCTTACAGTCTGGTTTGAGTTCACGAGACAGATGGACATATGGTGTAAGAGCTTTCTATTATATGCCCTAATGATTGTCCATTCAATGAAAATGGTTCAGATTTAATGATTTCCTTGTAGTTCTGATATATCTTGTTTGAAATCATCTATGTTCTGAAGCTTTAATAGACCTTAACTAGAGACTGCATATTGTGTTTTGCATGACTATCCTGAAATCTGAAAATCCAAACGTCTTGACAACTTTGGTGATACACTCAGGCTTAGTATTGCTTCTAAACATATTGATGAGCTGGAATTCCTGAAAATCATTTTGACAGAGCAATGATATTGTTGCACGGAGAAACATGTCATGTCATCAAAATCAAGTGACAAATGATATGTCATGATGTGCCTCTGTTATCTCTGTCGTCATTCTATTTGGACTCTAGGCAGAGCACTGGCATAATTGCTGAGAAATATATCCTCTCATCAAAGAAATGAGATTGGATATGTCATGACGTGACTTTGCTATCTCTGTTCATTCTGAAGCATAACCGTCAGTCTTGCCAAATACCTAGGGATACTGGCGTCTAAACAACGTGTATTCTTACGGCTAGGAGACATGAACTAGACTTGATTGCTCGTATAAAGTGAGTCATGTGCCTTCAAATACTAAAGATATTGAAAATCAACATATGCTACAATCATTCAATTCCATGCTTCAATCATGATTGTTTAGCCTCAATACATGCTTTTGTGTTATTGCCTTTGTCGTTATTGAATATGGGTATATAAGACAAGGGAAGGTTAAACACTGCCATGATTTGCACCTTTGGTTCATTTCTATTAAATCTTGGATGTAGCTGCTTTTCGAACTCTGTTGATGAATTCAGATTTCATTAGATTTGAACCATATATGTTGCTCACGGTCTGTTTCCGGTTTGCATATAATGGCTTGCTCTTCACTCCTTTCAGCTCTGGTCTCACAGACCTTTCACTTTATCACTCCTTTTTGCTGTTGGCAAAGGGGGAGAATTCTTTGTGTGAGTCCTTTGTCGCGTTAGCTATGTGTTATCGCGTTGTCTTTGGGGGTTGTGTGAATGGTGTACGGGGAGAGTCCAAGGGGAGAGAATCCATTGCTCACTTTGCATCTCATATGTGTATGTGATGGGGCTTGGGGCTTGCATAACTGCTAGCATTCATATTGCATAGCATTCATATCTGCATTCATAATTGCATTCCCATGCTATTACTATCATGAATCTTGAGCTGCATATATTGCATTTGTTATAACTTGTGCCATTTTAAATATTCATATCACATAATGACTCACAGTGTTGCCATCATCAAAAAGGGGGAGAATGTTGTGTCCCTGAAGTCATTTGAGTCATTCTGTGGTCACTTGGGTCATTCGACATCATTCTATGGTCATATGCATTCTGTGGTATTCTTGGTTTTGATAATGGCTAAACACTATTAGTCATTGTTATTTTTCACTCCTATATGACTGACATATGTGCTGTTGTGTTCATGACAGATATGCAAATGAAGGCTCAATGTTGCACCCTCGCACGTGGATCGGCCTGCACGGTCAGGTCGCGGGGATCGACCTGCCCGGTCAGGTCGCGGGGGTCAAGGGGGCAGCGCCCCTTGCGGGGGTTTCCGGGGGCGGAGCCCCCGGAACAAAAATTTGATTGAAGACTCAATAATAAAATCTTCAAGACTGTAAAGGGTGATGCCACAAACATGCACGGGCTGCTAAAGGACTTAAGCGGAGGAGCTAAGATAGATAACGGACCAACACGGGAAAATCCGGGTTCTGCCCAGCTAGCGGTCGACCGCCAGCACAGGGGTGGTCGACCGCCCCCGCCAGCATCCGCCAGTCTGCAGTCTTTCAGCTGGCGGTCGACCGCCAGCCAGTGGCGGCCGACCGAAATTCCCAGGGATCACCCGAATGCAAGTTTTACAATAGCGGTCGACCGCCAGGAGCTGCAGGTCGACCGCCAGCCCCGAGCCTTCAATGTTGACTTTGTTTCTAACTTCGAAAAGGGCCATTCAACATGGATTTCTTTAATCCAAAAGTCACCTAATCACCCACAAATTGTGGATCTGGTCTGAGACTTGTCTATAGACCATTCAAGGTCTATAAAACCAATACAAGAGGGTTGGAAACCCCCATGCTTCAAGGGAGATCAAGGGAGCTCATTTTCGATGCACTGTAGCACCTCCGTGAACAGTGTTTTGGGAGGGAGTTCTTCATCCATTCCAAGGCATTCAAGTCCAGATCTGAAGCCATCCCAACCTCCAAGGAAGAAGAAGGAATCAAGGCTCTCAAGGGTGATCTAAGCTGCATCCTACATCTTCTACATCCTCTTCATCGACTCAAGAAGATCAAAAGGAAGATTGAAGCTACATCCATCGTCTTCTTCATCAACTAGAAGAGGTTCAAGGAAGATCATCCCGCAAGAAAGAAGACACCGTCAAAGCATCCGATTCAAGCTTCTGCAACTCAGACAAGATTCTTTTCTCTCAGCATACTCTATATCTTGTTTGAGTGATTTCATATTTGTTCTCCTTTTCATTTCATACAAACAATTGAATCTGAGAATCGTCCCTACCGGTGGTTAGTAGGAAGGCAATCGGAGGTTGTCCGATCTGCGTTCTTGACGTCCCTACCGGTGGTTAGTAGGAAGGCAATCAGTGGTCTTTTCGATTTGCGGTTCAGTGCGTGGCACTAGTGGAGCCTCACCGGATTTGGTGAGGGGTGGACGTAGGACTGGGGATTCAGTCTGAACCACCTTAAAATATTGTGTGTTGTGGTTTGCTTGTGCGATTGCTTTGTGTTAGATGCATGCTTAGGTTCTATATCTATATTGCTTAATCATCTTGCTAAGCAAATCACTGTGTTCTTCGTTTAGCTAGTTATATTCCGCTGTAATTTATCTCATCTAGCTATATAGAGGGTTACATTGCGAAAAGAGGGGCAGATCTATTCACCCCTCCCCTCTAGATCCGCTGTCCACTACACAACAGGAGGTGGGCGCCCGAGAGCGGCAACACCTTAATAAAACTTCGGAAAGCTCGGAGGAAATGGCAAACGGGAAACACTTGGTTGATGCAGCCTAAGGATACCCTGACTGGAAGGGAGAGGGCCAGGCATGCCAGGTAGAGGCAGGCCAAGGGTGTGCCGCTGGGGCACAGATGGGGTGTGCCGCTGGAGGCACAGATGGGGTGTGCCGCTGGAGGCTGAAGTAGGTATGCCACTGGGCGGCCAAGGAAGGTGTGCCGCTGGCGGCCAGGAAAGGTGTGCCGCTGGCGGCCAGGAAAGGTGTGCCGCTGGCGGCCAGGGAAGGTGCGCCGCTGAAGGCCGCCAGGGGTGAATGCAGGCCGCTGAGAGGCTAGGGGGGGGGGTAACTCCCCACGGGCTAACGGGCAAGGTTGAAACGCAGAGGGGGGAAGATTACTGCCGGAGGCCATACCGATAGGGAAGAAGAGGGGGAGGAAAACAGACAAAGGCGGTGGGGAAACCCAAAGAGCAAGGGTTTTCATTCACAAAGAACGGGAGGCCACAGAGGGCCAATACATCGTAGGGAGAAAGAGAAGGGGGACAACAGCAAAGAAAAAAGGAAGGGGTAAAAGGAAATGAAAATACAAGGTGGGAAGGGGAACGAAGCATAAGCTCCTCCCCTCCCAGACCTCACTCCTCTCTTCTTCTCTTCTCTCTTTTCCCTCTCTTCTTCTTTGCGTGGACGACGGTGGACCGGGCAGCAGGAGGGCATGCCTCTCCCTCTTCTTCTTTCTTTCTTCTTCTTCTCGTAGGTGGCGTCGTGTCTGGTTGTCTCTTCTCCTCCTCTCCTTATTTTTTTTTCTTTGCCGGAACGGGAGTGGTTTTATACTCCCGACAGCGGGAGCCCTCGAGCACGGCAGTCGGAGGCGGGAAGCGGCTGGTGATCATGGGGTTTGACTTCCCCCGTCCTGGCTGTCAGGGGAATAGCCTGCGTGGCCCAATCTCTGATCGACACCTCAGACAGCTCACTGCGCGCCAAGGATACGTAGGGTATGGGCGTCACGTCATTTGGCCGTTGAAAAAGCCTTCACACTGTGCCGCTGACGGGCTTAAGAAGTGTGTCGTTGCAAGACACCATAAGCGTGCCGCTGAAGAGGGCAAAAGGCATGTCGCTGGAAGTTGCCCAAGCATGCCGCTGAAGGGGGCAAACATCGTGCCATTGAAGGCTCTGAGGAGCGTGCCACTGAAGCCCCAAATGGGCGTGCCGCTAAGGCTTCCTGGGGTGCGTGCCGCTGAAGACCCCCCCTGGGGGTGTGCCGCTGAAGGCCCCCCCTGGGGGGTGTGCCGCTGAAGACCCCCCCTTGGGGGGTGTGCCGCTGAAGACCCCCCCTTGGGGGGTGTGCCGCTGAAGAGGGTGTGCCGCTGAAGACCCCCTGGGGGGTGTGCCGCTGAAGACCCCCCCTAGGGGGGTGCGCCGCTGAAGACCCCCTGGGGGGTGTACCGCTGGGGCTTGGGTGTGCCGCTGGGGCTGACTTGAGCCAGTCTTGAGCACGAGTTATGGCTCGTTTGGTTTTCTTCGGGGGCCACAGAATGTGAGCTTTCTGGGGGTTGGTTTCTCTTGGCTGTCGTGACTCCGGGGACGGCTTCGCGATGGTGTGCATATTTGGGGGAGTCCGGATGACCGGTCTCACTGGGGCTTCTTCACTTGGTGCCGTTGTCGGTGCTGGGCCGAGTAGGATATCTGTGCGTACAATTTTTGGTGTCCACAAATGCCCCCCACCCACGGGTAGCGCAGGCGAAGGATGAGCCGGGCGGTGCCCGCGGGTGTACTGGTCTCTTTTCTCTTCATCGGCACCGACGGGGTGTCGGGAGCTGACGTAGCATGCTTGTCTCTTCTCTTCTTCATCAGTGCCGACAGGGCGTCGGGAGCTGTCATGGTTTGTCGATCTCTTTGTCTCTTCTCTTCTTCATCAGTGCCGACAGGGCGTCGGGAGCTGTCATGGTTTGTCGATCTCTTTGTCTCTTCGCCAGTGCCGACAGGGTGTCGGGAGCTGACCTGGGTTGTTGATCTCTTTGTCTCTTCGTCAGTGCCGACAAGGTGCCAGGAGCTGACCTGGTTTATTGGTCTCTTTGTCTCTTCGTCAGTGCCGACAGGGTGTCGGGAGCTGACCTGGTTTGTTGGTCTCTTTGTCTCTTCGTCAGTGCCGACAGGGTGTCGGGAGCTGACCTAGTTTGTTGGTCTCTTTGTCTCTTCGTCAGTGTCGACAGGATGCCAGGAGCTGACAAGATATGTTGGTCTCTTTGTCTCTTTGTCAGCGCCGACAGGGTGCCGGGAGCTAACATGGTTTGTTCGTCTCTTCTTCTCTTGTTTTTCTTCTCTTCTCTTTTCTCCTCTTCTATATTCCCTTGCACGTAAACATGGGGTGAGAATTTATTTAGTGTCCTTAAATCAGGGAAGCGGGCTGCGAAAGCTGAAATTTGGGGAGCAGGCTGTCAGAACCTGACTTGGGAAAGCGGGCCATGGGGGCCGAGGTAAGCAGGCTACAAGAGCCAAAGTTGAGAAGCAGGCTATAAGAGCCAAAGGGAAGCAGGCCAGAAGAGCCAAAGTCAGGAAGCGGGCCGCGAAGGCCGAATTGGGGGAGCAGCTTATAAAGCCAAGGATATTGGGAAGCGGACTGCAAGAGCCGAATTATGGGAAGTGAGCCGCGAAGGCCGAGTTCTGGAAGCAGGCTGCGAGAGCCGAATTCCGGGAAGCAGGCTGCAAGAGCCAAAGATATTGTGAAGCGGGCTACAAGAGCTGAAATTATGGGAAGCGGGCCGTGAAGGCCGAATTCTGGGAAGTAGGCTGCGAGGGCCCAGAGGGAAGTAGGCTATGAAGGCCGAGGGGAAGCAGGCTGCGAGAGCCAAAGCTGGGGAGCGGGCCGTGAAGGCCGAAATTATAGGGAGCAGGCTACGGAAGTCAAATCGGGGAAGCAGGCTACAAGAGCCAAAATTAGGAAGCGGGCTGCAGGAGCCGAGATTGTGGGCAGTGGGCCGTAAGGGCCGAATTCTGGGAAGTAAGCTGCAAGGACGAATTCTGGGAAGTAGGTTGCAAGAGCCAAAGATGTTGGGAAGCGGGCTGCAAGAGCCGAAATTAGGGTGCAAGATATGAAAGCCCAAATCGGGGAAGCAGACTATAGAAGTCGGAGTTGGGAGATTAATGAGCCGCGAGGGCAAGAGGTAGGCCATGGGGGCCAAGATTGGGCTCTACGAGCCAGCGCAGGGAAAGTAGGCTTCGATAGCCGAAATTGAGTTTATTGTATACACACATTTTTATTATTTATGATTTATTATATATATATATAATATATATAATTTTTTATTCAAGCATGCAAGCATTCATTAGTAGGCATATCATAGATATGAGTAAGGCAGCTCCCTCTATAGGGGATAGGATAGGGACATCGTCCGTAATTCGTAGATGCGGTGCGGGCTGCGAGGCACAATTGAGGGGTGGTGCACCCGTCAAGAGGATATCGCATGTCTTGCATGCATAGCCTAAATTCACGCATTTCACCCGAGGTAATTCTATGTGGCGTGGTAGTGCAAATGTGTGAACAAAGAGCCCTAACCATAGGGATATGCAGGTTTTCCTGGTGACACTCAAGGATCACTCTAGCGCCTACACATTAGTTCCAGGCTTTCGACTTTCGATAGCTTCACACAGCCCCCATTTGTTTATTTTGGTAGCGGATTTCACCGTTCGACGCGAGTCTCCTCATGTGTCTCAACGGGGATTCCCGACTATTAGGATTTGTCCTTATTGTGATTCGCTTCACCATTTCACGCGAGTCTCCTCATTTGTTTCAGTGGGGATTCCCGGCTACTCGGATCCGCGTTTCTCTCTCTCTTCTTTTTTCTCTTCTTTTTTTTCCTCTTCTCTCTCTCTTTTTTTTTTTACAGTGGGGGTAGGCAGCTTTTTCCTCACGATTACCTTTCACGCGAGTGCAGGAATTCAAGTCTCCGTAGAGTGCTAAGAAGAATTCGGGCAATCCCTATAGTCGAAGGCTATTGAACACATTAAGTGCTAAGTGTGGGAGCGTTGTCTCAGGTTTATTTTGTGAACTGGGCTTAGCGATTCAGCCATGACTCTTCCCCTTGACGTGTGCACCTACCATAATTGGGTTCCCTTTGAGCGTGCGCCGTGACGCCGGTGCATCGGAATCGGGGCGATATTATTTTACAAGGAAGCACGGTCCTAGAAAATTCTAAGGAGGTGTATTATTCTATATTAAGCAACCATGCAAGCAGGGCAATCATGCATTCTCTTCTTTCTTTTCTCTTTCTTTTTTTGTGTTCAGTTTGTTGTTTTCTTTTTTGTTTTCTTTTTTTTATTTTCTTTTTTTATTTTGTTTGTTTGTTTGTTTTTTTTTTGCATAAGAAAATATTACTGTTACGTATAAGTGTAGTGGTAGTAAAGGTATTAGGGAAGCAGACCACGAACGGCTGAAAGGACGTTGGGGAAGCGGGCCGTGAAGGCCAAAGTTGATATTGGAAGTAGGCCACAATAGCCAAAAATCGAGGAGAGCGGGCTGCGAGAGTCAAATTATGGGAAGCATGCTGCAGGAGCCGAAGTTGGGAAGCGAGCTGCAGGGGCCGAAGTTACGGGAAGCGGGCCGTAAGGGCCGAATTCTGGGAGCAGGCTGCGGGAGCCAAAGATATTGGGAAGCGGGCTGCAAAAGCCGAAATTGGGAAGCGGGCCGTGAAGGCCGAATTCTGGGAAGCAGGCCGCAAGGGCCGAATTCTGGGAAGCAGGCTGCGAGAGCCAAAGATAATAGGAAGCGGGCTGCAAAAGCTGAAATTATGGGAAGCGAGGCGTGAAGGCCAAATTCTGGGAAGCGGGCCGTAAAGGTCGAATTCTGGGAAGCAGGCTGCGAGAGCCAAAGATATTGGGAAGCGGCTGCAAAAGCCAAAATTGGGAAGCGGGCCGTGAAGGCCGAATTCTGGGAAGTAGGCCGCAAGGGTCGAATTCTGGGAAGCAGGCCGTGAAGGCCGAATTCTGGGAAGCAGGTTGCAAGAGCAGAAGATATTGGGAAGTAGGCTAAAAAGCCAAGGGATATTGGGAGCATGCTGACAAGCCGAGAGATGTTAGGAGTAGGCTGTAAAGCCGAAAAGATATCGGAGAGCGCGGTGGGACGGGTGGATTAATCATGACCGTGGGCCTTGGCCGGAACGACTGAGCCAAAGGGCGTCGGGTAGTAGGATACGTGAGCCGAGGAGAAGGGTTTGTGAAGCGGCAGGTTCGAAGGCCACGTCTGTCTCATGTCTCTTTTTTTTCTTTATCTTTTGTGCGGGGAGACAGGTGCAAAGACCATGTCTGCCTCGTGACTCTTCTTTCTCTTCTTCTGTTATGGAGAGGCGGTGCAAAGATCATGCTTGCCTCATGGTCATTTCTTTCTTTTCTTCTCTTCTTTTGTGTGAAGAGGCGGGTTCAAGGACCGTGTTCGCCCTGTGACTGTTCTTTCTCTTCTTCTCTTCTTCTTTCATGGAGAGACAGGTGCAGAGACCATGTTCGCCTCGTGACTGTTCTTTCTCTTCTTCTCTTCTTCTTTTATGGAGAGGCAGGTGCAAGGACCATGTTCGCCTCATGTCTCTTTTTTCTCTTCTCTTCTTCTTTTGTAGAGAGGCAGGTGCAGAGACCATGTTCGCCCCGTGACTGCTCTTCCTCTTCTTCTCTTCTTCTTTTATGGAGAGGCGGGTGCAAGGACCATATTCACCTCATGACTGTTCTTTCTTTTCTTCTCTTCTTTTTTTATGGAGAGGCAGGTGCAAGGACCATGTTCGCCTCGTGACGGTTCTCCCTCTTCTTCTCTTCTTCTTTTGTGGAGAGGCAGGCGCAAAGACCATGTTTGCCTCGTGACTGTTCTTTCTTTTCTTCTTTTGTGGAGAGGCGGGTTCAAGGACCACGTCTGCCTTATGTGTCTCTTCCTCCTTTTCTTCTCTTCTTTTGCGTGATGAGGCGGGCTCGAGGACCACGTCTGCCTTATGTGTCTTTTTCTTTATTCTGCTCTTCTTTTCTCATTAATGCTTCCACGCTGGAGTGTATTTCTCTTAACATGCCCCCAGGTTGGGGTGTAGCTTTATTTGGTATGCATCCCCCTGAGGGGTGTGTTTTGTCTCTTTGCCTCTGTGCCCCCAGGCGGGGTGTATTTTTTTTGGCTCCTATGTCCCTAGACCAGGGTGTGTTTTTTTTAATGCCCCCGAGGCGGGGTGTAGCTCTCTTCAAATGCCCCCATGGTGGGGTATACTCTTCACGGCTTCTATACCCCCAGGTGGGGTATGTTTCTTCTTCAAATATCCCTAAGCCAGGGTGGACTTCTCTTCATATGCCCCTGAGCCGGGGCGTGTTCTTTATAGCTTCTAGGCCCTCGAGGCGAGGTATGTTTCTTCTTCATATGCCCCGGGTACGGGGTGTAGCTCTCTTCAAATGCCCCCAAGCCGGGGTATACTCTTCACGGCTTCTATGCCCCCAGGCGGGGTATGTTTCTTCTTTATATGCCCCTGGTACGGGGCGTGGCTCTCTTCAAATGCCCCCAAGCCGGGGTATACTCTTCACGGCTTCTATGCCCCCAGGCGGGGTATGTTTCTTCTTCATATGCCCCTGGTACAGGGCGTAGCTCTCTTCAAATGCCCCCGGGACGGGGGTGTATCTTTTGCTTCTTATGCCCCCCCTGAGGTCGGGGTGTATCTTTTGCTTCTTACGCCTCCCTAAGGCGGGAGTGTATCTCTTTACGGCTTCTGTGCCCCCGAAGCAGGGTATGTTGTTTCTTCAAATGCCGCTTGGGCGGAGTATGTCTTTCGTCTTATGCTCCCAGATCGGGATGTATGTCTCTTTGTTTCTGTGCCCCGGGTCGGGGTAGATGCTTCTGCTTCTTATGCGCCAAGGGCGGAGTGTATTTCTTTCTGTGCCCCTAGGCTGGGGTACATTCTTCATGTTTCTCATACCCTTTTCGCAGGGCGTATTCTCTTGCTTCTCATGTCCCTGGATCGGGGCGTATGTTTCTTCTTCTGACGCCCCTAGGTCGGGGTATATTCTTTCTTCATGTGCTCCCAGGTCGGGATGCATGCCTCTTTCCTTCGGTGCCCCCGGGTGGAGGTGTACTCTGTCTCTTTGCTTCTGCATCCCCCCAGGCGGGGTATGTTTCTTCTTCAAATGCCCCTGAGCCGGTGCATATTCTTTATGGCTT
Source organism: Amorphophallus konjac (assembly GCA_022559845.1). Classification (NCBI taxonomy): domain Eukaryota; kingdom Viridiplantae; phylum Streptophyta; class Magnoliopsida; order Alismatales; family Araceae; genus Amorphophallus; species Amorphophallus konjac. Next base: position 343,275,567 of record CM040125.1, read on the forward strand.
CTATGCCCCCTGGCGGGGTATATTTCTTCTTCAAATATCCCTAAGACGGGATGTATTCTTCTCTTTCTTATGCTCCCGAGGCAGGATGTATCTTCTTCAAATACCCCTAAGCCGGGGTGTGTTCTTTATGGCTTCTATGTCCCCTGGCGGGGTATGTTTCTTCTTCAAATACCCCTAGGCCGGGGTGGACTTCTCTTCATATGCCCTTGAGTTGGGGCGTGCTCTTTATAGCTTCTAGGCCCTCGAGGCGAGGTATACTTCTTCTTCAAATACCCCTAAGATGGGGGTGTGATTCCTGACTTCATATGCCCCCGACGTGGGGTATATCTTTTGTTTCTTATGCTCCCGAGCCGAGATGTAGCCTCTCGGCCTCACATGCTGCCGAGGCGAGGGATATGTTGCTTCATGTGCCCCCGGGAGGAATGCATTTTGCCTCTACTGCCCCGTGGCGGGGCATATCTCTTGGCTTCTTACGCCTCCAAGGTGGGGTGTGTTTTCTTCTTGTGCCCCCGGGGTGGGGTATATCTTTCGCTTCTTACGCCCCCCCTTTGAGGCGGGGTGAAGTCTTTGCTTCAAATGCCCCTAAATCGGGGTACAGTTTTGTCTCATATGTCCCTGGCGCAGGGGTGTATTTCTCTTCCTGTGCCCCTCAGTCGGGGTGTATCTTTGTTGCTTGTTGTGCCCCCAAAGGGAGGTGCCTTTCTCTTCATGTGCGCCAGGCACCGGGTGTATCTTTGCTTTTCTTTTTTTTTATATGCCCCCGAGGGGGGGGGGATTTCTTCTTCTTCTGCCCCGACACGCTGGGGAATGTTTGCTTCTTGTGCCCCCAAAGTGGGGTGTATGCTTTTTCTTCAGACTCCCCTAAGGCGAGGTGTATTCTTTGTTGCTTCATGTACCCCCGAGTCGGGGTGGATTCTCTTCATGTGCCCCCATGGCGGGGTGTACTCTCTTTATGTGTCCCCAAGAGTGGGGTGTGGTTTGCTTCCTGTGCGCCCTAGCAGGGTGTATCATTGCTTGAAATGTCTCCCGAGGCGGGGTATCCTTCTTCTTCAAATACCCCTAAGCCGGGGCATATTCTTTATGGCTTCTATGCCCCCATAGCGGGGCGTGTTTCCTCTTCAAATACCCCTAAGATGGGGTGGACTCTTTTCTTCTTATACTCCCAAGGCAGGATGTAGCTTCTTCAAATGCCCCTGAGCCGAGGCGTGTTCTTTATGGCTTCTATGCCTCCCAAGCGGGGTATATTTCTTCTTCAAATACCCCTAGGCCAGGGTGTATTCTTGCTACTTCTCATGCTCCCGAGGCGGGATGTGACTTCTTCAAATGCCCTTGAGCCGGGGCGTATTCTTCATGACTTCTATGCCCCCTGGCGGGGTATGTTTCTTCTTCAAGTGCCCCTAAGCCAGGGTGTGTTCTTATACTTTTTGCGCCCCTCAGGGTGAGGTACATTCCTCTCCATATGCCCCTAGCATGGGGTGTGCTTTTGTTTCTTATGCCCCCAGGCCAAGGTACGTTCCTTCTTTATATACCCCTAAGCCAGGGTGAGTTTCTCCTTTTGTGTGTCCCCAGGCCGGGGTGAATTCTTTTCTTCTTATGCCCCCATGGCGGGGTATGTCTTTTACTTCAGGTGCCCCTATATCGGGGTGTATTTCCCCTTCAAATGCCCCTAAGCCGGGGTGCAGCTCTATTTCTTCTTACGTTCCCAGGTCGGGACGGATTCTTCTTCAAATGCCCCGAAGCCGGGGTGTAGCTTTTGCTTTGTGTGCCCCTCAGTCGGGGCGGACTCTCTTCATGTGCCCCCGGGAATCGGGTGTATTTCTTTTTTTGCCTCTTATGCCCCCGTAGCAGGGTATATATCTTCTTCTTATCCCCCATGGCGGGGTATATGCATGCTCTCTTCGGGAGTGGTGGCCGTGCTTGGCCTCATTGCTATAAAGCATTCCCCACAGCGGGCAGCCATTCACCAAGCTACAATTGTGGCCCCCTGGGTCTTTTAACAGTCACTCGAGGGGCCATCTTATGCCGGATGGAGGCAGTAGGAAGGAGGAACGAGCGGGGTCATTGCACCGCAGACTCGAAGCCTCCTAGAGTCGGGCGGGATGTCGGGTTTCTTCTTGCTCTTTTAGTCGGCGATGCTGGCCAACTTTTCTTCCTTTCTTCTCTCTCTTTTTTTCTTTTTTTTTCTTCTTCTTGTATGATTGACCAGGGTGGAGGTGCAGGAGAGCGCTCACCCCCTCAGGGAAGGGATGAGTGGTTCGCTCCACCGCATCAACCCCACAGTGGTAATCTTCATTCAGCACGGGTCTCGACGGACGTGGCCGTACAACCCTCTCTTACCAATTCTTTCTCTTTTTTTTTGCTTCTTTCTTTTCTCTTTTTCTTATTTTCTTATTTTCTTCTCTTCTTCTTTTCCTTCTTTTCTTCTCTTTCTTTTTGAGGAAAAATGGGGGTTTGATTTCCCCTCCCTTCTCTTCTCCTCTTTTTTTATAACAGCCCCCATGATTCTTGGAAGCTGCATATGCTTCGAAGCAGCGTCCTCGAGGCCACGAAGGCAGCTGCACCGAGTTTGGCTTTTCTCCCCATAGGACTGGCGAAGACAGCACCTGCCATTCATCAAAGCAGGCAAACATCGTTAATTAGGAGGCCATGAGGCCCTAAATCCCGGCGAAGAGATGAAGGGTGGTTTAGGTCCCACCGGGCGTGCCAGACTTGTGGACGCACTTTTCGTTCGTTTATTATGCTTATCTCTTCGGGAATGGTTGATTCGTCTATTAAGTGCGTGGGCGTGTCAGTCACCAGAGTGACAATTTGTTTGGGCCCCGAACAGCCCATGGTGCGCTCGACCTGACTCGGTCAGACGATTGTGTGGTTCGTGTCGGGACCAAAACCCGCTGCGCCATAAAGGTCACGGCGTCATTTACATCCCCCATACGAGGGAACACCCTTGATTAATTGTCGAGATTCAGGGCCTCATGGCCAAGAAATTAATTGCATGAAAGGTCTATTACGAGGTATTGAAATCCTCACGCGAGGGCGAGAAGAAAACCATTCACGGTCATGTCGATCGTGTACTGACTATTTAATGTTCGGACGAATGTCCAGCTTGAGAAAAGCTCGATCGTCATGGGAAAATCGGAGCACATGTATGCCGGGGTACGGCAAATTTATTGTTCAGAAGAACGGAAAACGTTCGGCTAAATCTCGGTTAGAGCGGTCAGAAACCAATAAGTCCGTTGGCCCGGTGCAAGATCAAGCTGCGACCATACTGCGGTGGGCCCCCCGCGGTCGAAGTCTGGCTCACATGAGCGTCATTAATATTTCCGGTGCCAAGGGGCAACGAGGGAATATCCCTTGAATCGGTTGAAAAGACATGTGTCTAGGGAAGCGGACGTTCGAAACGTGTCGGTCATTCGGGAGACCGTTTAATATTCGAACGGGGGTCCGGCTTGAAAATATTGTAATCATCACGGGAGGACCCGGAACATATGCATGTCGGGGTCTGGCAAGTTTATTATTCTGGGACACCGAAAACATTCGGTTAAATCTCAGTTAGTGTAGCAGGAAATCGGTAAATCTATTGGCCCGGTGCGAGATCGAGTCAAGACCATACCGGGGGCGCCTCCCATGGTCCGAACGAGGCTTGCGCGGGCATCATTAATATTTCTGGTGCCGGAGGGCAACGGGGGAGAGTCCCAGGACTAGACTCCAAAACCGAAAACGTGTTCGAAGGGAGCGGGCTGTAGACCGAGGATATGAGCCGAACGACGACCACGATTGGGACGGACCCGAGGTCTAAGCGTGGTCCACGGAGGTCTTATTGATATTCCCATGGAAGGGGTCCAGGGGTGGCGAGGACCGTCTCGTTCTATTCCGATTTTGTCGGTCACTCACGGACCTTTTCATGTTCGGGCAAGGGCCCATATTGAAAGTACGACGTCGATGGAAACGATCCCGTACAAATGTATGCCGAGTTTACGGTAGTTTCAATGAAAGAACAGGAACGAATCCCATTAGAATGAATCCGATTTAACGGGTTATCGGCCCGGAGCAATGCTGGCTCACGACCATGTCGGGGAGGGAGCCGTCGGCCATATTGGTTGCTCACGGGTCTGTTCATGTTCAGACACAGGTCCGTAATAGAAACGCGGCGAAAACCGAGGTGAACCCGTTCAAATGTCTGCCGAGCGTGCGGTAATTTTAGTAGTGGCTCGGAAAGGATCCGGCCTGAGAGACGAGTCCGGTTTAACGAACTATCGGCCTTGAGCAATGTCGGATTACGGCCATATCGGGATTGTTCCCAAGGTCCGAGCCCGACTTGGAGGGGCGGCGTTAACATTCCCTTTATACCGGGTCTCGAGGAGAACGAGGCTGCGAAGCGGATCTCATCGTTTTATTATTATTTAGAATTTTACCATTATTATTTGTTGATTTATGTATATCTTTGAATGAGTTCATTATTACTATTTATTTATTTTTCTCGTGATTTATTCATTCATTATTGTTATTGTTAGATTTGTTTTTATTGTTTGTTCGTTTTATTATCATTCATTTGCTTGTCGTGTTTCGTTAAGTTTGTTATTATTATTTATTTTGGTTATCATTTATTTATTTATCATTCTTATTGAGTTTATTATTATTATTCATTCATTTTTGTTATCGTTTATTTGTCTATTTATTATTATTATGATTTTTTTAAGCTTATTATTATTATTACTTATTTCTATATTATTCTTATTTACTTATTCATTTTTTTGAATTTGTTATTATTTATTATTATTATTATCATTATTTTTTGTTATTATTTCTCCCTTTTCTTTTGAGTTTGCTATTATTATCATTATTTTATTTTTTGTATCATTATTTGTTTATTTTTTATGTTTTCTTTTAGCTTATTATCTTTATTGTTATCATTATTTCTGGTGTACCGCTGGGTCAAGGGAGTGTGCCGCTGAGGGCCAAGGGAGTGTGCCGCTGAGGGCCAGGGGAGCGTGCCGCTGAGGATAAGGGCGTGTGCCGCTGAGGGCCAGGGGAGCATGCCGCTGAGGGCCAGGGGAGCGTGCCGCTGAGGGCCAAGGGCGTGTGCCGCTGAGGGCCAGGGGAGCATGCCACTGAGGGCCAAGGGAGTGTGCCGCTGAGGGCCAGGGGAGCGTGCCGCTAAGGGCCGAAGGAGCGTGCCACTGAGGGCCAAGGGAGCGTGCCGCTGAGGGCCAAGGGCGTGTGCCGCTGAGGGCCAGGGGAGCATGCCGTTGAGGGCCAAGGGCGTGCCGCTGGAGGCAGGTGGGGGTGAGTGTGCCGCTGGGGCACTTACGGAGGGTGCCGTTGGAAGGCGATAGGAGTGTGCCGCTGAGGCGTGGGCACATGGGGGGTTTTCTTTTATTCTTGACACGCAAGTGAAGGGGGCTTGAGTTGGGTTTATTCGTTCATATAGACCATGTTTGAGGTTATGTTCGGTGGACCATCATGAAGATGTGAATGCTCGGTTATTCGGGATCTCCGGAGTTCTTTGGTTACTTCGGCAAAGTCGTTGCATTAATGTTTTATCGTTCCCCTTTTTTGCATTATTACTTCTCTTTTATGATTGTTGTTGTTAAGTTAATTCTCATAAGAATTCGGCAGCATCTCCCCTTGACCCGGGGCGTAAGGGAGATGCAGGGAATGCGTCCACATGGAGTGGCGGAACCCGACAATTGGAGGTGGGCGCCCGAGAGCGACAACACCTTAATAAAACCTCGGAAAGCTCGGAGGAAACGGAAAATGGGAAACACTTGGTTGATGCAGCCTAAGGACACCCTAACTGGAAGGGAGAGGTCCAGGCATGCCAGGTAGAGGCAGGCCAAGGGTGTGCCACTGGGGCACAGATGGGGTGTGCCGCTGGAGGCACAGATGGGGTGTGCCGTTGGAGGCTGAAGTAGGTGTGCCGCTGGGCGGCCAAGGAAGGTGTGCCGCTGGCGGCCAGGGAAGGTGTGCCGCTGAAGGCCGCCAGGGGTGAAAGCAGGCCGCTGAGAGACTAGGGGGGGGGGGTAACTCCCCACGGGCTAACGGGCAAGGTTGAAACGTAGAGGGGGGAAGATTTCTGCCGGAGGCCAAACCGATAGGGAAGAAGAGGGGGAGGAAAACAAATAGAGGCAGTGGGGAAACCCAAAGAGCAAGGGTTTTCATTCACAAAGAACGGGAGGCCACAGAGGGCCAATACATCGTAGGGAGAAAGAGAAGGGGGACAACAGCAAAGAAAAAAGGAAGGGGAAAAAGGAAATGAAAATACAAGGTGGGAAGGGGAACGGAGCATAAGCTCCTCCCCTCCCAGACCTCACTCTTCTCTTCTTATCTTCTCTCTTTTCCCTCTCTTCTTCTTTGCGTGGACGACGGTGGACTGGGCAGCAGGAGGGCAGGCCTCTCCCTCTTCTTCTTTCTTTCTTCTTCTTCTCATCGGTGGCGTCGTGTCTGGTTGTCTCTTCTCCTCCTCTCCTTGTTTTTTTTTCTTCTTTGCCGGAACGGGAGTGGTTTTCTACTCCCGACAGCGGGAGCCCTTGAGCACAGGCAGTCGGAGGCGGGAAGCGGCCGGTGATCATGGGGTTTGACTTCCCCCGTCCTGGCTGTCAGGGGAATAGCCTGCGTGGCCCAATCTCTGATCGACACCTCGGACAGCTCACTGTGCGCCAAGGATACATAGGGTATGGGCGTCACGTCGTTTGGCCGTTGAAAAAGCCTTCACGCTGTGCCGCTGACGGGCTTAAGAAGTGTGTCGCTGCAAGACACCATAAGCGTGCCGCTGAAGAGGGCAAAAGGCGTGTCGCTGGAAGTTGCCCAAGTGTGCCGCTGAAGGGGGCAAACAGCGTGCCGTTGAAGGCTCTGAGGAGCGTGCCGCTGAGGCTTCCTAGGGTGCGTGCCGCTGAAGACCCCTCCTGGGGGGTGTGCCACTGAAGACCCCCCTGGGGGTGTGCCGCTAAAGACCCCCCCTGGGGGTGTGCCACTGAAGACCCCCCCTTGGGGGGTGTGCCGCTGAAGACCCCCCCTGGGGGGTGTGCCACTGAAGACCCCCCTGGGGGGGTGTGCCGCTGAAGACCCCCCCTGGGGGGGTGCGCCGCTGAAGACCCCCTGGGGGGTGTACCGCTGGGGCTTGGGTGTGCCACTACGGCTGACTTGAGCCAGTCTTCAGCACGAGTTATGGCTCGTTTGGTTTTCTTCGGGGGCCACGGATTGTGAGCTTTCTGGGGGTTGATTTTTCTTGGCTGTCGTGACTCCGGGGACGGCTTCGCGACAGTGTGCATATTTGGGGGAGTCCGGATGACCGGTCTCACCGGGGCTTCTTCACTTGGTGCCGTTGTCGGTGCTGGGCCGAGTAGGATATCTGTGCGTGCAATTTTTGGTGTCCACAAGCCGCTAATGCACGCCATCTGACTAGTTAAATAATAGTGGGTATCGTGCCGAGACAGGAACCCACCGTGCCACAAAGGCCACGACGTTAATTACATCTCCTCGAAGGGGAGATAACCCTTGATTAATCGCCAAGAAAAGGAGCCCTATAGTATGAAATTTGTATTAATGAAAAAAAGGAGAGAGATAACTCAAAACGTAGCAAAATGTTACGTGTCACGTCTCGAGATATATATGTAGCAGAATTAAGTCGGGAACGTGAACAACTGACAAGATAAACCTCACGCTAGGATGATAATCAGAGCGCTAAACATTCACACACATGAGAGTGAACACAATATAGTATATAACTCAAAATCCACTTTATTCCATCAAAGTAATCAAAGTTTACAAAACCATTGACTTCAATTTCTTTATTACAATTTGATTCTTTTTGACCACAAGACTCAAATAAAAGGAAAATTTTTTTAGGCAGTATGCATAACTGGAAATGGTGCAAATAGTTTTAAACACTACAACTTGCAGTCATGAGCACATGGAAAGAACAAAATTTTAGAACACAAAATAAAATGTTCACGAATAGACGCTTGCACAACCCTTATGCTACCTCTCATTCACATGGCAAGTGTTTCGTCCTGGAATAGCTTACTGAATCTTCTTGGGCCTCAACTGGTTGCTGTGACCACATTTCTTCTTCCTACAGTTCACAGCCCTTGGGTGAAGCCTAGCATAGCACTTCCGACAGATCATCTTGTCTTGGTTGTACTTCCTTGCCAGTGCCATGAGCGAAGGTTCGATAATACCTCCCCTCAGCCTCAACACCAGATGCAAGGTCGACTCTTTCTGGATGTTGTAATCTGCAAGGGTGCGACCATCCTCGAGCTGCTTCCCAGCGAAGATCAGGCGCTGCTGGTCTAGCGAGATACCTTCCTTGTCCTGGATCTTGGCCTTGACATTGTCGATGGTGTCGCTGCTCTCCACCTCGAGGGTGATGGTCTTCCCAGTCAGGGTCTTCACGAAGATCTGCATCGTGCCCGGCCGTCGCGTTCCTCACCCTCTGTTGAGTAAAAGAAAATTACAAGAAAAAAATGGCAATCTAAAGTTTCACTCTTTCTTCATTCGCTCTCAGATCCGCCACTTGCATAGTCTGAATCCGACCCACTAGAGTCTCCTGAAAAGATTGAAAAGTTGGAATGAGCACACTTGCCCAATAGCTATCTTCGTATCAACATGATGGTAATATTTAAGTAATTAGCGTTTTAGCACTATAAGGTAAGGTAATGAAAATGTGATAAATCACACGAATAAAACCAAAGAAACACAAATGGCATGATATGATCAAGATAAGAGAATATAAGAGCATGATCAAGTAAGACTATAGCATGCATGTAAGTTGGGCCTTTTATGAACGAGAATGTACTAGCATGTATCGAGAATGTACTTTTCATAACCACAACGGCTATGCACTAGAAAGTCATGTAACAAGAATGTATAATTTCATGATGAGCCTCGTGGATTTCACCCGTTTATAAAAAAAGTACTCCCGACGCAATGCGACGCTAGTGTTCATCATACCCCATGATTTATAGTATGTTTCCAGCCATCTGTCAAGGGGACTAGCGTCGAGCCCTTGGACACTGTCTGTGCCCGCTCTTGCATCTTCAAGTTATAAATCAAGCTACTAATTCCACGAGAAAATATAATGTTCGGCCAGTAATATAAAGTTCAAACAATAAGTTCATGATAGCAAATATCAAGTCAAGAACGCACCAAATATGAACATGTGAGTTCAATGATGAATTAAAGACAAGGTCATGCTACGAGAGTAATCTGGCAGCATAACGGTGCATTTATTAAATTCCATAATACATTAATAGCTTATTGAATAAGGTTTTGGGTTCTAGATAATCCATAGACCATCTAGAAACAGAATAGGCACACCCTTGGGTCAAACCCGGGGTTGAAAACAAGTCCGACAGAACGCGGTCAAGTCAGGACCGTTTCTTGAAGGTTGCAGTCAAGTCAAGACTGCAATAAAGTGGAGTCGATGCAGAAAGAAGGAACAAATCGACGCAATGACTAAGCCTGGAGGAAGACGGTCGCAATAGGACCGCTACTTGAAAGTCGCGGTCGCCTGAGGGCCGCTATCTATCCAGGTTGCAGAAAAATGCCGGTAACACAAGTGCTTTCTAGACAAATGGGCTTTAGGGTACAACCAACTCGGCGTCCTAGTGAGAATCTCTTGACATATGAAATATGAGCTGAGTCCAAGATGAGAACATGACCAGTAATAAAGACCATTGTAACTCCTGCGGAGTCAGAACTAAAGAAGAGCCGTCACTAAAGCTATTCACCCGGCTGAAGCCTCCCCCGGCCAAGCTGATGTCCGGTGTTGTCATCGTCCAGATAACAGTACTGATGAAAATTGCAGTCTATCGACTGATGAAAACATCTAGAAATGCTCTGATGAAACTATACCAACTCACCAACGAAGAGGCCTTCGCCTGTTCTGACAGACTCGAGGGATTAGCAAGTGAAGAGACAGGTCTAACGGCTTTGATAGTTGAAACCCACTGATAAGAGAATTGAAAGCATTTAAAAGCCCTAAATGGGCCCATAAGTATGGCGCCGAGATCCTCTCACCAAGGCCCAATTGAGCCTCGCGCGCCAGGAAGCTAGACTCGCGCGCCGGGAAGTCTCCCATCGACTGAAGCGCGTCGAGATATGCCCGCCGAGAAGATACTCACCAGGGGCTATAAAACCCCCTTTCTCTCGTCGGATAAGAGGAAGAGACACAGAGGAAATAGATAAAAAGAGAGCAAGATAAGGAGAAGAGAACGGGGGAAGAGAGAACAGAAAAAGAAAGAAGAGAGGCTGCCGCTGAAGCTGAAGGAAGGAGAAGGTGTGTTGTAAGGGGAGGGAGAGGAGTCAATGCTCCACCCTCCCCATCTTTCATTTTCTCTGTTGTTTTCCTCTGATGTATGCTCTCTGCGTCCATGTCTTACTTCGTCAGAAGCATGCTATGATTCTCCCTCGTTTCTTACAAGCTGGCATGGCCAGATGATGTATTCAGAGATATAATCGAATGGATGATATTCTTTCTCTTAATTCCGATACTGAGCGTTTACATTTCTTACTCTGTCAATGTCTCTTGTGTGAATGCCGCTAGTGTGTTTTTCTTTCTTCTTTCTGCTGGAAAAGGCTATGAAGTTCCTCACCCGATTCTATGGGTTACTGAGCTCCAAAGCCATTCCCAAATCCTTCATCTCATCGTTGCGTCCGTAGATTGCATCGTCTGTTCCTTTGCCCATCCCTCAGCTATGAACGGAACCTGAGACAGACTATCTCATGGTTTCCGTTCGTGCACCTGTGTGGAATAGCATACAGATGATATTCATTATCACCCTGCTCCGATAAACATTACTGGTGTAATCCGATTCCCCTGGATATCCAGCCTGCATCTAGACTTCTTGACGTTCCTCAAAGCCCCCCTGAAAATCCCGAACCGAATCCTTCTAAAAATCTACCAATAAACCCCTCAGAAACTCCGAATTATATTCTTCTGGAAGCCTACTGATAACCCCCTCTAGATTTCAGACTAGATCCTGATGAGAAGCCGACAACTAATCCCTTTGAATCTCGTGTTGAAACCCTGCAAAAATCTCCAGAATAAACCCCAAACCAAACCCCTGAAACTCCAGCATCAGAAAGCCTCGGCGCCAAAACCTCTCGGCGCCCTGAAACCCCTCGGCGCAAGACCTTTCGCGCCGAGACCCCCGGTTGGACATTGCCGCGCTGAGAACTCCTTACGCCGAGAGCCCATCTAGCATCCTCACGCCGGGACCTCCATTTCAACTCCCCACCGCGCCGAGAACTAGCCTCACACCCTCCTTGCTGCGCCGAGAACCCTCCAGGGCCTGTAAAAACCACTCAATCAGACTCATCCTATAGCTCAGGCCCCATTGGATCATCAGAGGAGTATGGGTCTTTTACCCACTAGTTCTCAGAGCTAAATTAACGGGACTTCGTCCCTACATTTCTTGACCCCTCAGTCCACGGAGCTCTGCCACTGCATGTGCTCCGATGGCTCTTTTTGAGAAGGGGAATACCAATGAGGTGCCATGACCCGATCACAATGGAGCTCGGGTTACATGCTCAACTCCTTTCTTCGGCTTCCATCCCGGCATCCCGTGGATGGATGTCCTATCTCTTCTTGACATAATCCAAGATTAAGGGGATATGCTGCCGGAATTCGCCCGCATCACACCGAGTGACTACGGTATTTTCGCCTAACCCCGCTGGCCCACGGAGTTCTGCCACTGCATGTCCTCCGATGGTCCCTCGAAGGGGGATATCAACAAAACATCGCACCGGCATATGGTGTATCATGGTACATCAGTCCCTCTTCGGATTCCGGGTCAAATATACCCGATCTTTCACGGATTCCATCCTGCCGCTGCATGGATGGTCTCCTATTACCACTCGGCATAGTCCAAGATAGTGGGGATATGCTGCCCGATTTAATTCATTAAACTCAACAAGTCTACCACTTGCTCGTTCATTTTTCTATAGCATGAAAACTTTATTACGCACATTAATATTTCTGATCGCCCTCCGAGGCCTCTTGTCTTTGGCGTTTAATCAAGGGTTGTCCTTCTTAGGAAGGGCGTAATTAACGCCATAGCGTTTACGGTATGGCGGACTTCCGGTCCCGACCTGAATCTCACAATCGACTGACCAAGTCAGGTCGAGCGCATAACAAACTGTCACCCCGGTGACTGGCACGCATAATAATCAATGAATGCAAACAGATAAATAATCAATATATATAAACAAAATACATAAAATATAAATCGGATAAAATCCATCCCCACAGAGTCCCAGGCTCGCAGAGACTTACGGAGGCCTTGAAACATGCTCGCCTAGTCCGACAGAGGAATATCCGACGGAGAGGATCACAAGTCCAAGAGGTGTTCCTATCAAGTGCATGTGTAACTAATATATAGCAACGTACCGGAATACGCACTATATGTGAACTTATAAATAGAACTAGAGATGAGAAAGGAACGTGCCAAACCATAATCAAAGTGCATTGAAATCATGGAAAAATTCCTTTAATTACAAAACTATAGAATATTTGGGCAAGAAAATAATATACATGAAATTATCTTTAAACATGCTAACGTGAAATTAGCAGGATGTAGCAGAAATCATGAGTGGTATGAGATAACTTCTAAGAATGAGAAGGAGCCAGAAATAAATAAGGCTAAGGCATGGTTTCTATCAAATAAGCTAGGGATATGTATATAATATAATCTGGTTGCAGGAACTAGGTAGCGGTCTTGAAAGGGCCGCCGCTTGCAAATAGCGGTTTGTCGAGAGCCGCCTTCTAAAGGAGACGGTCTCTGGGAGATCGTCTTCTGTCTGTAACAGATGGACATGCAAAGCCTATTCTAGGGCAATAAATGCATGAAACCTATAAAGAATGGAAGGTTAACATATGGGAACATATTTAGAACAAATAAATACATGAAATATGTACAAATTAAAGGCAAAATTATTAACTTTTAGTTAAGGGTGCAGGCTGGGATAATATGCAAAGTAAAATAGATTGCGTGCATTCATGGGAAATCATTAAATACACCGTGTATAAAGCATGAAATCATGAGAAAATTGAGGACTTTTACTCTTAACATGTTTTTTAAGCCATCATGAGATAACCTACTTTTGGGGTTGCTCCTAGAGTTTGAATTTCTGACTGAAAGTACGCTCTTATTCTTGCACATCCTGCGTGGAACTAGCAACTTCCCGACCTTCTAACTCCTTAACCTCTCGACCTTAATTCATGAAATTTAGAGGGTAGTTAGAAGACATAAAGGGAAACAATTAACTCTAAAGGGTAGACATGGAATTACCTTTGCTAAGGTCTCTAAACTTCAGATCTTCGTTGGACGAACTCGCTCGTTCCTGTGCGTTCTACAGAGAAACATCTACTTCCGGACTTTCTAGCTCCTTAATGGCTTGATCACCTAACACAAAATTTAGAGAGGAGTTAGACAATACTAAAGAGAACAAAATCTTCTAAAGACTTAACCTGAGATGATGACGTCTTACCTCCGAACTACGTGATCCAAAAGTTAGGTTTGCGCAGGTCGAATCTGGGCTCTATTTATAGAATTTGCCTAGGGTTGAGGGATTAGATGAAATTAGAGTCCTAATTTGGAGTAGTATTAATCCTTAAGAGTCCTAGACGTGTTTCTTCACTAGATAGCATTGATCTTTGGGGATTAGAATGTAAAAAATCTAAGTTTTCCACGCCTCTAAGAATCCCATTTTCAGAAGAAGAAAGCGGTCAGGTCTGGACCACCTTTATCAGATAGTGGTCTTACGATAGACCGCCTTCTAGTGTTTTGTCTGAAAAATTTGGATTTTTCTATTTAGCTACTATTTATCCCCTTAATTAGTTTATTTATCCAATTTAAATCAGAAAATAGCCCTAATTATGTTTCTAGAAGTGGGCTAGGGCCTAAAAGTCTCAGGATTGAGTTTATGGGCCCAATTTAAGTGGGCCTATATACTTAGTTATTAGTTGGGCTTCTAAAATAATCTAATTAACTCATGATTCATTAAATAGCCCATTAAGCTTTTTTTAAATGTTAAATAATTATTTTTAATTCTTAAAAAATCCTTAAAAATTTTAGGGTGTTACACCCTCCCCTACTTAAAGAGAATTTGGTCCCCAAATTCATTGCATTAGTTTTATGGAGAGTGTGTTTTACGTGTAGTTAATTAGTTACATAATTAAGGTTAGGACGAATGCGAATAAGTCAAGATGGTAACTTCAATCGTCTTACCCTCACCATCCAAGATGGCATTTAATCAGCATTATCGCCTTCGTCCATTATCATTCCTTGAAGATTGTTCCTTTATAAGAGGACATGCGGGTATGCGATGCTCCCGGCTTCCATAGCGTAAACATGCTCCTAGGCGCTTCCAACATTCTTCGACCGAATGACCGAACTTCTCGCAAAATGTGCAAGCCGCCATGACTTACTTTTGTTCTTCCTCCTTGACTCTTTTATTCTTGCCATTGCCATTGCTATTCCCTTTACCATTCCTGTTGCCATTGCGAGACCTCTTCTTATTATTACGAGGTTTGTAGTCTTTCATGATACTAAACCTTTCTTATTTTTCCTCTTACCTATCATGTTTTCAGCTTGGCCTCTCCTCTCTCCCCCCTAAATTTCTCTATCTTCTCCAAGGTCTGCTCACATAGGTGGGCTCGGTGAACCATCTCAGTGTAGGTCCGGATGTTTTGGGGGCCAAGTAGTTTGACAAAAATCGGCCTCAATCCGTCCATGAATCAATTTGCCTTTAAGATCTCCGTGCTTACTAGATGCAGAGCATAAGGTGCCAGCCTGGAGAATTATAGCTCATACTCTGCGACGGACATCATCCCTTACCGAAGGGAGGCAAATTCCACAGCCTTCCTCTCCGTGACATGCTCGGAGAGATATTTTGCACGGAAGAGCTCTAGAAACTCCTCCCAGATAATTTGTCCATTTTGTAGATGGGCCGAAGTGGCCTTACACCATGTTTGCGCATCTTTGTTAAGTTGACAAGTGGCCAGTAGGACATTCTCTTGGTCTGAGAATTACATAATATTGAAAATATGTTCCGTCTCGTCTATCCAATTCTCCACCTCGTCAGGCTTAGAGGATCCAGAGAACCGTGAAGGTTCATATTGTCACGCCCCGAACCATATGTGTACAGCGGAAGTAACTCAGGGGAAACATGAACAGTCGGCAATACGCCTCAAGCTAGCAATCAAGATTAGAGCGCAATAACATCCACATAAGAGGAATGCACAAGAATTGACCAAAAGTTTTAACTTTTATTGATAATAGTGATCCAAGTACATGAATATCTAATTCTTTGACATATAGTCAACTAGACTCAATAAAAATAAAAAGTACATCATATAACTCAATAAAGTGAAAATTACAGGACAAGACACTAGATTACTAATAACAAGCTAAGTCTTCTCTCGATCATCATTCATCATCACTCTCAGACCCGTTGCTAGAATAATCAGAATCCGACTCACTTGAAATTTCTAAAAAGATTGGAAAGTAGAGTATGAGCACACTTGCCCAGTAAGTATCTTCACATCAACATGGAGGTATGCTTAAAGTGATTACATTTTCGCTCTAATGAGTAAGGTAAAGGAAATGCGATAAAACACGTGAAATAAACAACACGATTTTAACTCTAGAGATATGAAGAGTATGAATGAAATTGGGAGCATGATCAAGCAAGATAATAAGGTAAAATGACCTTTCATTAACAAGAATGTACTTCATAACCATAAAGGTTATGCACTAGAAAGTCATGAACAAGAAAGTACTAGCAAGCATGTAATTATCACAATATTGCCTCATGGTTTTCACCCGTCTACAAAAAAAATACTCTCGGCGCAATGCGACGTCAGTATTCATCGTACCCCATGGTTTTCAGCACGTTTTCGGCTCTCTGCCCACTACAAGAAAAGGCACGATTTTAGACGGGCGCTTTCCGTCGGAAATCCGTGTGAAATCCCGTCATAAAATCTGTTTGTAATGGATTTCCGTCGGATTTCTTCACACCGCTTTCCGTCGGAAATCCGTGTGAAATCCCGTCATAAAATCTGTTTGTAATGGATTTCCAACAGATTTCCAACGGAACCTGGCCGTCACATATTCTTGGTCACAAATTTCACACAAAGCGATGATCCGTCAGAATTTCCGTGTGAAATTTTCAACGACCAATTTTCTGTTAGAATTTCAGTAGGAAATTTCACACAGAATATCTGTCACAAAATCCGTCTGACCTGGAAGTGCGTGAGAATATCTGTGTGAATATTAGTGTGAAATTCACACGAATATTCCGTCAGAAATACATCCGTTACAAATAGCGTATGTAAGCTCTGTCTGATATTTCCTAAGAAAATCCGTTAGAAATAATAGGGTGGAAATGCGTATAAAATTTGTGACGGACTGTCGGAAATCGCGTATAAAATTTGTGACGGATCGGTTAGAAATATTATAATTACGTATGAAATTTGTGACGGATCCGTCGAAAATTCCGTGTGAAATAGTTCAGTTATTTTTTTTAAAACTTAAATTATTATTATTAAACATGTTAAAAAATACATAAAATTACATAAATCAACTCCCCTGCTGACCAAACTAATAAAACTCAAACTCAACACATTTCACAAATCAAACTAAAACTCAAACTCAACAACACATTTCACACAAATCAAACTAAAACTCAAACTCAAACTCAACACATTTCACACAAATCGTCCACTTCCGCTCAAACACGTACATAAAATTAAACACAATAAAATAAACTCCCCTGCTGATCACCAATGTACAGAAACTTAAACACAATAAAATAAACTTAAGAAATATCCTCCATCTGCTCATCCTCCATCTGCTCATCTCCTATGACGCCGCCCGCAGAAGGATGTCCCTACAATAAAAAAATAATCATATAACATTCATTCAAAATATAAAAAAATTAGTGCAAAAAATTGATTAAATTGCATAAATTAAAAAATCAAACCTGCTCTCCTATGTCACCGTTGTTGACACCTGTTTTTAGCCCGCAAGTTGTGTCATTTCTCTTTTTCATCATTTTGGATGTCTCAAATTAACCATTATTTTGGAGCGTTCCTTGGATGGATTTAGAGCCCATTTCATTGTTCCATTCCCTTTGAGCATTGGAGATCATGATTTCTTAGAGCCCTGGAGCCTATTTTTCACCTTCCGGCCTTCCAAGTCGACTTACGACCCATTTAGGTCGACTTCCCTCAGGAATGCGGCCCCTTTCGCTGCGTAGTCTTGAAAAATGGTCCCTTTTCACCCCCTTCCTTTCCTCTAATCATTAAGTGTCTTTTGCCAAAGTTGTTCCTTTTTTAAAGCCATACATTTTCTTCTTCTATGCCATTATCCAGTTCTCCACCGTTTTCAAGCCCCAGTATTTGTCTCTGTTCTCACCCCATTTTCTCTCTCTTATGATCATTTTTTCATCCTATTCTCTTCATGAAAGTTGTTCATCTTTCAGTTATCTACAATTTTTCTTCTACGACTTTTTCTAATTCTGTACCATTTTCAAGATATTCTCTGATTTATAAAGTCACGCGAGCTTGGCAGCCAAACCTTGATAAACGGTCAACTGTTGAATGTTATTGTTCATACGGTCCAATGTAGACCGCTTAACATGATAAACGGTCAACAGTTGACCGTGGGAATAGTAATTTTTTTATTTTTTAATTTTTAATTTTATTGTTATTATTTTTGAAATGTCAAAAAACGGTCTTCTTGAGACCGCTTATGTCAAAAAATAGTATGTGGATGACCGTTTATCCAATTTTGTGCCAAAAGTCTCCCGATCACCCCCTGGTTCATTGAGCGGCTTACCCCTAGACCGCCCTATTCGTTGAACGGTCTATCGTGCGACCGTTTACATCCCAAAGAGTCCAAAAGTTTCTGAACTCCATCTTCTTCGCCGCCGGATTCTAGGCCGAACCTGTGCAACGGGGCCTCCTTGTTAGGGCTCTATCTTCTAGAATACTCCACGAAATTGAGCCCCGTTTGTTGCTGTGTCTTCCCCTTTGTATTATCTTGAATTTTATATATGGAGCACGATTTTTAGTTGACTATATCTCTGGAATCTTGGCCGTAATATCAGGTTTTATGCATTTTCGCGTCACACAAACTCTTCCAGATTAGGCTCCGGGGCCACCTTCCATGGACTCTATCTTCCAGATCCTTCCACCAAAAAAGTCCCATTTGTTCCTAGCTCTTATCCTATCTATTATCTCGAGATTGATTTAGAGATCTCGAGATTTGGTGGACTCTATCTTCTGGAATCGTGGGAGAAAGTTGGGGGTTTCACCACTTTTCTATATAAACCTGCCCAGATTTCTTGTGCGATGGGGGCGTTTTTTCAAGGCGACGGCAAAGCCATGCCGGATTTTATACTCAACCCTTTGACCCTAGCCTGAAGAGGGAAGTATTGTCTTTCCATTGATTTATTATTTGCTCGATTTCATCATCATTTGCCCTCCTAACTTCGCCCCTACTTTTGGCAAATCATCATAGTTTGCTGATTTTCTGCTACAACTTCGCGACGGGGGCCTGTTCATCAAGCTGGGGCGGAGTCATGTTTCATCTGTTTTGTCCTCCTTTGACTCCATCTTGAAGAGGGGAGTATTAGCTTCACGTTGATTATATGTTTACTTTATTTCTCATATCTTTTCCCCATCTTCCAAGCCCCAACTTTTGAGGTTTCACCACACTGTTCTGCACTTTGCTGAAACTCAGATTTCTTGCGACGGGGGCATGTTTGCGTCACCGGTGCGAGGCCGTGGGGCACTCTTGATCCGTCCTTTCAACTCCAGGCTCTAGAGGAAAGTATAATCTTTGTGTTCCTTGGTTTTGGGCTCATTACCTTGTCATCTTCCTTCATATTTTTGTCTATGAGTTTTGCACTTTCATTCTATTTTTACACTGTCATTTTTCTCCCATGTTCTGCACCCTTCTGTTTTCTTGAGTTTTCACCCCATTTTTCACTGCTGTCTTCCCCGTTTTAAACTCTCCTTTCTGCCCTAGTTTCACCACAACATTCTCACCTTTCCATAGCATCCTTTCTTTCCTCTTTTGGTGTTCTATCTTGTGAGATATTTATCATTCTTTGAGTCCACTTTGTGCACTGTTCTGCATTTTCTGCACAGTCCGCATTTTTCGTCAAATCTCCGGTGTCATAACTTTCTGTCTAGACCTCCTTTTGGAGTGATTCTTGTTCCTGCTTCTTCACAACACTCAAGTCTTCTGTCATCTCAAATTTCTCCCAATTTGGACTTCATTTGCCCTACTGTTTGCATCAGTCTTTGCACCCAATTTACACTATTTGCACAGTTTTTCTTGTGACTTGCATTTTTGCACCCTCTTTATCTATGTTCATCATGGCATATTAAATCAATCTGTGCACTCTAGTCTCATCAAAATATACACACCTATTGTTTGCACCCTTCCATAAGGGTTAAAAACCCTCCCCAGGTAAGTTTGCCCTCAATCTTTCATGCTACTTTATGCACTTGGGCAGATTTCTACACTTAGCATTTTCTAATGGATTTTGCCTCTTGTTTTGTGTTTGTTTCGCAGGAAAGCGTGGAAAGTGAGGCCCTTACCTTCTAGCCGGCTGGAAGGCAAGGAGAGGTAATCCACATAGTCCCCGCATCTTGATATTGAGCGCGATCATCCTCTTTTTCCAAGGTACACAACGCACTTAGTATTTTATATTCTTTTGGTGTTGTCATTCCTTGGTGGCGATCACGGTATTATTTTACATCTTTTATCGCCTTTGTCTTGCTGTATGATAAGGCTACCATGTTTACATAGTCACATGTTCATGATGTTCACTTGATATGCACATTGTGTTATCACTTATGCACATATACTTGTCTATGTGACTTGTGACACCACGCTCCACATTTTCCACGTCATCAGCCGCCCACAGAATGATGTCCCTACAATAAAAAAATAATCATAATTCATTCAAAATATAAAAAAATTAGTGTGAATATTTGATTAAATTGCATAAATAAAAAATCAAACCTGCTCTCCTATGTCGCCGCCTGCAGAAGGATGCTCCTACAATAAAAAAATAATCGAACATAATCAAATATAACATTCATTCACAGACTGAAAAAATTAGTGCAAATATTTGATTAGACTGCATAAATTAAAAAATCAAACATAATCAAAACGATAACTACATAGATTATCTAGCTGTGATCAGTAATTTAAATTAATTACAAGAAGAGATTCTAAGCGTCGAACCGATCCGAAGTGAATCCCTAAGTTTTGACAAGTCACATCCATCTCTCAAGTTGTGTTGTAACGATCAAGACGCTGATCCGACATATATTTCAAAGGTTAGATCCCAGAACCCAACCTTTTTAACTTTTTACTAACTACATTTACAAAATATACTTTTGAGCACCGGGCCCAAACCGAGAATCCGATTTAGATTCCGCCAGTTCTCACAAGTCAATTTTATCTCCCAAGTCGTGTTGGAATGATCGGCACGCCGATCAGAGCCATATTTTATATGTTGGACCTCTGAGGTCGACTTCTTCAATTTTAAACTAAGTGGATTTGAAGAATCCACTTCTGAGCACCGGGCTCAAGCCGGGTATTTGATTTGGATTCCTCCAGTTCTCACAAGTCACTTTCATCTCCCAGGTCATGTGGGAATGATCGGCACGCCGATCAAAGCCATATTTTATATTTTGGACTCCCGAACCCAGCCTTTTCAGTTATAAACTAAGTGCATTTGAACAATGGACTTTGGAGCGCCAGACTCAAACCGGGTATCCGATTTCGATTCCGCCAACTCTCCCAAGTCAATTTTACCTCTCAAGTCGTGTTGGAATGATCAGCATGCCGATCAGAGTGATATTTTAGATTTTGGACCTCTGAACCCAACTTCTTAATTTTTTTAACACTGATGGCTTATACAAGCATCATAAAATACACCTTAAGCTATATTGCTATGGAATTGATTGTTTTCTTTTCCAAGCTTTCACAGTACCTCTAAATCTCTTATTTGGAATTTGTACTGCTTCCATTTTTTAATCAATGTACCTTTTCCCCACACTTTGTATAGTGCAAAGAGAGTTGTTGTCATAAGAGCATCTGATGACTTTTGGCCTAAAAGATCCACCATCCCACACAATTCACATAGCATCTGTTGCATACAACATTGTTCTCCTGGGGGAGTTTATGCAGCTTGATTGGGACTTGTTCTATGTACACCAAAATTATTTTGTTTTCATGAATTATAAAAGAATCAATCCTTTAAGACTTAAATTGATCTTTTTTGTCATCTATCAGAGCCTTCATCCTATTGCTGAGTACCATGGAGCAGCTGTGCAATTTATGTGAGGTTGCACATGATAAGTTGTGTCTGTCTACAATTTTCACACTGTTTTGGTGGGGACAATTGTCTCATTCAGCAACATTATGACAAATGCATTGACAAACTGGGTAATCATGATTTCAATTTACTGAAGAACCTTGTTGTTCATGATGGATCTATATTGAGAGGCAAACTTCCAGGCAACCAACAAGGGACTGCTTGTTTTCAGACCTGCTAGGAATGGAAAGAGGTATCAGTCATCAAGGCGTGCGCTGTGCATGCATTGAAGTCACTTATGTATACTCATCAGCTTGTTCTGTCATTTCAGTCACCTAAAGATTTGGAATTTGAATGATTATTCAGTTAAAACTCTCTTTCCATACAAATCATGTTGGAACGATCGGCATGCCGATCAGAGACATATTTTAGATTTTGGACCCCCGAACCCACCTTCATGAAGATGTAAACTAAGTACATTTGAACAATGGATTTCGCAGTGCCGTGCTCAAATCGGGTATCCGATTTAGATTCCGTCACCTCTCCCAAGTCAATTTTACCTCCCAAGTCGTGTTGGAATGATCGGCACGCCGATTAGAGTGATATTTTGGATTTTGGACCTCTGAGGTAGTCTTCTTCAATTTTAAACTAAGTGAATTTGAAGAATCCACTTCTGAGCACCGGGCTCAAGTCGAGTATCCGATTTGGATTCCGTCAGTTCTCACAAGTCACTTTCATCTCCCAGGTCGTGTTGGAACGATCGGCACGCCGATCAGAGCCATATTTTATATTTTGGACTCCCGAACCCACCTTCATGAAGATGTAAACTAAGTGCATTTGAACAACCCCAGATAGTGCTCCCAGATCAGATGGCTTCACCGGGCACTTTTTCCATGCTTGTTGGGATTTCATTGGGAAGGATGTAGTGGCGGCTGTCCAAGCCTTCTTTTGTGGCCACCTTGTTCCACGCAATTTCACTTGCTCCCTCATTGCATTAATTCCCAAGGTGGACTCCCCAAAGTATTGTGTGGACTTCCTTCCTATTAGTCTATGCAACTTCAGCTATAAGGTCATCTTCCGTGTTCTCAGTGACCGGTTGGCCGGTCTCCTTCCTATGTTGATTTCCGAGGAACAAGGGGCATTTGTGAAGGGACGGTCCATTGTTCAAAACATCTCCTTGGCCAGGGAGATGGTGCAACACCTACGCCACAAAGGAAGAGGAAGAAATGTCATATTCAAGCTCGACATGGCCAAGGCTTATGACCGGATGTAATGGGACTTCTTATTGGCGGTGTGGGGCAAATTTGAGTTTGATCTTTCCGTTATATCCCTCCTTGAGCCTCTTATCACTAACTGTTGGTTTTCTGTCCTCTTCAATGGGAATTCTCATGATTTCTTCAAATCCTCAAGAGGCCTCCGCCAAGGGGACCCCATTGCTTCCTCCCTCTTTTTCTTGGCGGAGGAGGCACTTAGCCGTGGGCTAACCTTTATGCCATGCAAATTGCTATGAGAACAAAGCTTTTATGGGAAGCCATATCCTCTCCATCATTGTGGGCCACCTTCTTCCAGGCCAAGCACTTGAAATCTGAACACTTCTCCCTGGCCACTTTCAGTCATTGTATTGCTGCGGACAGAGTTCTTTGGCAGCAGGCCGCATGTCACGCCACGCACTCTATACCGTCGAGATATTGTCCGCTTTGGCCTAGCGGCCTCACGGTTTTATCGCTTTCTGATAGTGATCGGCTTCAGAATGGAGGACTTCCCGGGCAAGTCACCCATCCCAGTACTACTCCCCATTAAGCACGCTTAACTTCGGAGTTCTTTTCAAGAACTGAGTTGATACTTCAAAAGGCGCCTCGGTTATATAGAGTACAACTTTGCTATATTTGAGGGTGTTACAATCTACCCCTCTTATATAGGTGATGTCCTCGTCGCTGGGCACATATAGCACGCAATCACGCAATCAAGCCCCCAGGCAGGTAGGACTCTAGAGGTGGCCCCTACAGGCTCAAGAGGTGGCTCCCACTATGTAGCACTTTGCTCCATTACGGACTCAAGAGGTGGCTCCCATAGCGTAGCACTTTGCCCTGCATGGCACTTAGTTCTCACACTTCCGGCTGGGGTATAGCTCTAATACCATTCTGTCACGTCCCGTACTCTATACCGTCGAGGTATTGTCCGCTTTGGCCTAACGGCCTCACGATTTTATCCCTTTCTGATAGTGATCGGCTCCAGAATGGAGGACTTCTCGGGTAGGTCACCCATCCCAGTACTACTCCCATTAAGCACGCTTAACTTCGGAGTTCTTTTCAATAACTGAGTCGATACTTCAAAAGGCGCCTCGGTTATATAGAGTACAACTTTGCTATATTTGAGGGTGTTATGCAAGCACAATTTATGCTCATCATCAGGTACTCATCTCCCCACTTGATGCTCATGCATGCTTCTGGCTGGATAAGTGGACAGGTGGTGCTCCTTTGATGACATTTTTACCCCCACATGTTTGGGCTGCCATGATGGACAAATCATGCTCAGTCCACCAAGCAATTTCAGCCCCCTCGGGTGCTACTTTCATGGCCACTGCGCAATACTGCCCACCTATCTTCCACCAGACAGCATGACAATTGGGTGTGGCCCCCTCTTCAGATGGCCTATTCTCCTCCAAAAGCGCTCGTCTTATCCTTTCTACTGCTGCCACCCAGCCAAGGGCCCAGCCGTGGGCTGCACTTTGGAGCCATGTTATTCCTCTCAAGTGTTCTGTGCATGCATGGCGGCTTCTCCATGGTTGCATTCCAGCAGACGAGGTCATCTCTAGTTGCGGAGTACCTTTATGCTCCAGGTGTTCCTGCTGCACCTGCCCACAGGTTGAAGGTTGTTTGCACTTATTTTTTCTCAGCCGGATTGCCAAGGAGGTGTGGGGCGCCTTATTTGATTTCCTTCAGTTTAACTGTCCGAGCACCACTTCAGTTTCCGCTACCATCTTTGGATACTTGGGCAGCCTTCAGCTCTCGTCCGTGGCTGGGAGCCTTTATCGCTGCATCTTCATGGCCGCTTTATGGGAAATTTGGCTCAGCCGGAATCGTGCGAGGTTTGATAGACAGCCCATGGAGTCTCGCTTTGTCCTTCGTCGGGTTATGCTAGCTGTCCGCTCTCTTGCCGTTCTTCACCGGTTCAAGGGACGAGGCATCAATAATGCCCAGCGTAATTGGCCGACCTCATGGGGGTTTCTCCTACTTTGGTGCAGCAAGGTCTTCCACGGATCATTCGGTGGCTGCCCCCGCATCTGGGCAGGCTGAAACTTAATGTTGATGGCGCGTTCAAGCGTGATATTGGCGTTGCCGGATGAGGTGCTGTTCTTCGGGATTCTCTAGGCCAACTTGTCTTTACATTTGTTTCTCCATATCACAATGTTACCTCCAGCCTTATAGCCGAAGCCCTCGCTCTCCGAGACGGTCTCTCTCTTTGTCTTGAGCGGGGGGTCCCTTCGGTGGGAGGAATAGGGCGGATGACTAGCTCGGGTCGGCCATGTGAAGATGCAAAAAATGCTTATGATCAATGCATTTTTTATTTTTTTGTGTGGTTATGAGTACAGTGAACCTCCTTTACATATCACAATTTGGCCGTCAGATTTTGACCTGCTTGTCCTTGAACAAAGTAGAACAATGCCATGCTCAGATATATTGCAAGCTGTCAGGCTTTTGTTACTCATCTGTTCTCATCTGTTGGCGAAGTCATCCTCAAAGCGTGAATAGCTTAATTCTGTTGTGTAAATATAGAAGAATTTGTTTTGTTGACTAGGCACCATTTCTATTCCATTCTTTGACATTGATATCTTTTTCATTCAGCTACTTGATTGCCTCCATGGGACTCCAAGTGCTGTGGAGCATGGGACTTGCATGTCTTGATGTCTATGCATTAAGAATTAAGAGAGATCTTCATAACCAAGTTTCAGTGAGCTTGTTTGTGGTTGGTGATTGGGTAATTGTTTCACCCCTTATAGCTTACATGAAAGTGACTTTCATTTATATGCACTTCATGGTTAGGTTGTTTCAATAAAATCATTCCAAGTTGAAATAAATGGGTCATTGAAAGTGAGCTTGAGATTCCTTCCAAGTTTACCAATGGACTTTGGTGTTGTTTTCCACATGAATACCTTGCTCAATAAAATCCATAGGCCAATTAAAGGCTCCTGGCATACAACAAACCTGCTATGTGTTACACCCAAAATGTTCTTTCAGTTAGCAATAACAATTAACAAATTCTTATTCCTTCACACTCAGATTGAATGCCACAGTTGCATTGACTTGCGCCCCTCCCAACACTTTACACCTACTCAAGCTCCTTCTTGGCCACCCAGAAATCACTTACACAACAAGTCCAAAGCACAAATACCATTTTTCATGGCCTGAATTGGGTTCACTCATTCTGTGGCTGTGTGGTGTCCCCACATCCCATGCCATTATGCCAAGCCACATGTAGGCCAGCTTTCAACCTCATCAATAACACTTCCTAATTCTGAATAAGGACTAAGAGAACATTTGGCCTTAGCCCTTGGCACCTTGCATGAACAAAAAACATACTTGGACTTATGGAAGGATCTGGGACACAAAGGCAAATAGTTGGCATGGAAAGGCTGTCACCATACAACAAATGCTTTAAAGCACTTAGGGGAGAGGAGTGGGCCTGGCTAAGTGGTGGACCATGTCTGATACTAGGCTCGATATCTCTATAACAGACACTAGCATTAACACTGATGCTCAAACTTGGATGATTTACAAATGGGAGGATATGGTCATAAGCCACCCTCCCTAGGATCATACCATTCAATCCCCATCTAATAGCCAGAAATTCTCTAGAATAGGTTGATGCCTCTAAAAAGCATGATTGAGGTCCTG
The DNA here is from genome assembly GCA_022559845.1 of Amorphophallus konjac. Taxonomy (NCBI): domain Eukaryota; kingdom Viridiplantae; phylum Streptophyta; class Magnoliopsida; order Alismatales; family Araceae; genus Amorphophallus; species Amorphophallus konjac. The sequence continues at coordinate 343,301,804 of CM040125.1, forward strand.
AAAGGTGTGAAATACAATAAAACCCAAAAGTTATACACATGGATATGATGGTATATGAAATAATAAACTGGGTCTTCAAGATGACCATACACATGTCATGACATCCTTCATCACAGGTTCTTGACTACAGATGATGACAAGTGAAAGACTGCTGTCTACATTAAGTGGAACCTAAAAAATGCATTTCCTTCAATACTAAGTTACTTATAAAAACTAACTTAGTTGTGATTATAACTTGTTTATAATTGAGTAATTCTGTCAAAAAAAACATAATAAACGTTCACCTGATGGACCTGTGCCGTGGTGGTGGATCCACGTGGGAGAATTCCCGCCTGGGAGAGGAGGCCAATAAGGGTCTGCAACATGGTTGCCTGCTGGGTAGATATCTCATCTCGGATATGCCGCTGCAACTGTCGCTCCCAATAATCTTCCATCGTCGATTGGACGATGTCTCTGACATCGACGGCAGAAGTACTGGGGGCAGGTGGAGGTGTACTGAAGGCACTGCTACTAGTTTGGGAAGGTCCTGAACTCGCACACGATGATATCACCGCGCTAGAGTCCAGGCTCTCCCCAAAATCATATAGCCGGCCTTTCTTCGGTATGCCAGCTGCTGCCACCCATTCCGCTGGATCGAACTCCAGCTGCTGCACGGCTCCTTCCCCGTACTTCTCTGTCATAGCTTTGGCATATGTTTCCTACAAATTGAATAAAATAAATAGTCAATTTCATATGAATCAATCCGATTTGAATGAACAGTAGAAGTTGAATATGTAGATAAACTTACCAGTACTGAGTGAGCTCTCTCACTCACAAATGAATCTGTCCCCTTCTTTCTGTGTGTTCTGTCGAACACCTCGAGGAACGACAGAGATCGATTAAGTTCCACAGCATGTTATACAATTCATAGTAAAAAGGCGTCATATATATTAATAAAATGTACAAGGATATAAATTGAAACATTACTTACCATTTTTTGTTTATGTGCCGCGAAAGAGACGGACCCACTCGTATGCTTATTTGCGCCCGGTTGTGACGCCCGGTTTGCTTTGGCTTTTTGGGACTTTTCTATCCACTTGGGGTCGACAAATTTGTCACACAGTATGTCCCAATCCTCCTTCCTCAACCATAGAGGGCGGTGCTCCTTCCACAGCTCTCGATCTTCACTCCCACCAGTCATTTTTTTAGCGTGCTCTCGGGCCTCATGTAATTTCCTTTTGTAATTACAAAGCATACTAAACTCCCAGGCACGATGACATCTCAACGCATCATTGCCACACATGAATTTAAAAGTCCGCTGTAAATAAATTTAGTTTCACACTTAATATATATACTATTCTGAATTGAGTTTGGAAAATACTTAAATCAAATGACGTAATTACTTACTAAGAACATGTCGAACAATCTATCGCGGATGGCCACCGAATATTCTTTGAAAGACTATACTGGCCCAGGCACATGTGCCAATACTAGTTCTATCCCATGATGGACAGCTTGGTAAGGTTCTACTTTAGCACTGTAATTGCAAATGTCAAAATATTCATATTAGACCTATGATGGCTAAATAATGAATGTAATAACCTTACAAGATTACCCGGAGACCCAGCACGAGTGACGTCCATCATGGGTCGTGCCTCCCTCGGCCCGACTACTAGCATCGTCAAATGGCTGATTGGTGGGGGTGTGCCCTGTATAAGTGAGAGGTGGTGGGAGGGCACTAGGACCTGTAAGAATTAATTTCACAACTAAAACAAAAAATTTGTTGAAATTTATAAAATACATACTTGCAGCGGGAGGTGGTGGGGTTGGCGCATGTAAAACTGATGGGAGGGCGCTAGGATCTGTAAGAATTAAATTTCATAACTAAAACGAATATTTTACTTAAACTTAAAATATACATAATTGGAAAAATACTGGGCAGGAGGGTGGTGTGACCTGTAAGATTTCAGAAACATACCTGCAGCGGGAGGTGGTGGGGATGGCGCCTGTACGACTGGTGGGAGGGTGGTGTGACCTGTAAGATTTAATTCTCATCAGTAAAACAAATATTTCGCAGCAAATTAAAATATATATACCTGCAGCCGGAGGTGGTCGGGGTGGCGTTTGTATAACTGGTGGGAGGGCAATGGGACCTGTAAGAATTAAATTCCATAAGTAAAATGAATATTTTGCAGCAAATTAAAATAGTCATACCTGTGCTGGGAGGTGGTCGGGGTGGCGTCTGTATAACTGATGGGGGGCACTGGGACCTGTAAGAATTAAATTCCATAAGTAAAATGAATATTTTGCAGCTGAAAATTAAAATATACATACCTGTGCTGGGAGGTGGTCGGGGTGACGTCTGTATAACTGATGGGGGGGCACTGGGACCTGTAAGAATTAAATTCCATAAGTAAAACGAATATTTTGCAGCTGAAAATTAAAATATACATACCTGTGCTGGGAGGTGGTCGGGGTGACGTCTGTATAACTGATGGGGGGCACTAGGACATGTAAGAATTAAATTCCATAAGTAAAACGAATATTTTGCAGCTGAAAATTATAATATACATACCTGTGTTGGGAGGTGGTCAGGGTGGCGTCTGTATAACTGATGGGGGGGCACTGGGACCTGTAAAAATTAAATTCCATAAGTAAAACGAATATTTTGCAGCTGAAAATTATAATATACATACCTGTGCTGGGAGGTGGTCGGGGTGGCGTCTGTATAACTGATGGGGGGGCACTGGGACCTGTAAGAATTAAATTCCATAAGTAAAACGAATATTTTTCAGTTGAAAATTAAAATATACATACCTGCAGCGGGAGGTGGCCGGGGTGGCACATGTACAACTGGTCGTGAGCCGACACTTGGACCTATAAAAAAATAAACCCGAATTTAGTAAATAGTTAAATTGGTTATATAGCTAACTATCTTAATAGATATACCTGTGCCAGAAGAGGACGCCAAAGGGGAAGATGTAGAGCCCTTGTCACTCCCATGTCTCCTCTCACTCCCAGTACGACTTCCTCGGACCATTTCATTAAGACTAGCAAAACAATTAATACATATTAATCAACAATTATATAGGGCTAGACATATGTTATTAAAATTTATGCAAAAAAGTAAGAGTATCTTACTAAATTATCAAAACATGCCTCCCTCATGCTGATGACATGTCTAACTCATCATCATCTTCGTCATCCATAATAACCTCATCAGATTCTAACTCTTCCTCTTCATCCGATTCCTCCTCCCCTCTAACATCAATATTTAGCTCCGTCGGATCGACTTCCACTCCATCTCCATTACATAATGACAGTGGCTCATCAGATTCATCCAGATCAATATGCGTGGAACCGACAACGCCAACTTTGTCTGATTGAAAATATTCAGCATTGACAACCTCTGAGACATTTTCACTCATATTTAGCTCATAAGTGGGAAAGAGTTTTGGTTTAACCCTACAAACTGCCCACCAATCTTTATTCTTAGATGATGGATAGCTTGAATAATACACTTGCTGGGCTTGTGCGGCTATAATGAACGGTTCATAGGTATTAAGTTTAGACTTATGTTTGACATCGACAATCCCATAAGTTGTGTCATGTCGAACAGAATTAGGATCAAACCAATGACACTTAAATAGGTATACATGATTGTCTCGTCCCAAATACTGAAGCTCTAACACTTCCTCAATAATACCATAGTAGTCCAATTCCACTTCATTATATACACTTCCTTTAACAGATACGCCGGTATTCATCGTAGACTTACTTCTTCCATAATCCCTCGTATGAAATCTATATCCATTCACAATATATCCTGGATAGGCACGTGCAAATTTTGAGGGGCCATAACTTATCTCTTGTACTTTTTGATCAGTAATGAGACCTTGTGAAATCTATATTAAAAATTAGATTAGTTACAATAATAACTGATCTCTCAACAAAAGTAAATACAAACATATAAATTCAATGTTTGAGACTAACTCGATTTCTCAGTCATTTGGCAAAAAACTTCTCGCGTTCTTTTTCAATCTTCACGTCTTGGATATTTGGACATTTTTGTGCTAATTCTGAATCAAATTGTCTGCAATACAAATACACTATTACTTTAAATGAACTGCAGAAGAAGGATGAATAACCTATGGACATGCTGGAAATGTGAGTTAAGAACTTACTCAACATAAGGTTCAATCTCGATACAATTCATAAGAATATATATCTCAGCGGCGTATAACTCTCTATCTTCGAGCATGCGAGTCGAGCAACGTCCGAACGCACGTCCAGGATGCTTAAATATAGAGAGCCAATGGGACGAATCATCCACTCCCCCATCATCATTACGTGGAGGTCGAGTACGATGAGTTAGAATCTCTGGTTCAAAGTACATGGAACAGAAGTTTAAAATTTCTTCAAGAATATATGCCTCAGCAATCGAACCCTCCACCTTCACCTTGTTACGAACTTTCATTTTTAATTCATGCATGCACCTACAACAACAAGTCAGATGGCAATGTCATGTACCGACAATGCACGACATGTAACTTAAAAAATATTCTCACATACCTCTCAAATGGATACATCCATCGAAATTGTACAGGCCCTCCGACAATAGCCTCGTATGGCAAGTGGACGACCAGGTGCTCCATCGAATCAAAGAATGCCGGGAGAAATATCTTCTCTAACTTGTAAACGGTTGTGATCACATTTTCTTCAATAGTTTATACATCTCGAACTCTGAGTTCTGATGCACATAAAACCTTGAAAAAGTGGCTCAGCTCGGCCAATGCTCCCCATATAGGCTTTGGCAAGAAATCACAAAATGTAATGGGCAATAGCCTCTCCATGAACACATGACAGTCGTGACTTTTCATACCATATATTTTCCCCTCATTAACATTCACACAGCGGGCTATGTTGGATGCATATCCATCTGGGAATCTCAATTGTTTCAACCACTGGCACACTGTCTTCATCTGTGTATCATTAAGCACATAAGTTGCTTTAGGTTGCACAGTTTTCCCACTTACGTTCTGTAGTTTCAGTTCTGGACGTTTACAAAGCATCTTTAACTCCATACGCGCTTTACATTGTCCTTTGTTTTGCCTTTGACATTCATGATTGTATTGAACACATTATCAAAAACATTCTTCTCGATATGCATGACATCCAGATTGTGCCGTACAAGCAGAGTTGACCAATAATGCAATTCCCAAAAAATGCTTCTCTTGTTCCAGTTGTGATCCTTTCCAAAGCTAGGGAGATGTCGTGAGCTACCTCCCAATTGTACTACATCTGGTAAATTTTGCACCCGTGTCACCATATGTCGGCCCGACACCCGTTGCAAGTCAGCTTCATCCATTTCAACAGTATTTTTTTTAAACGAATCTTTCTGCCTACGAAAAGGATGGCCACTTGGTAGCAACCGCTGATGGCAATCAAACCAACATGGTTTCCCACCATGTTTCAATACAAATGATTTGGTATCTTCCATACAGTAAGGACATGCTAACCTCCCATGTGTGCTCCAACCAGATAACATTCCATATGCAGGGAAGTCACTTATTGTCCATATCAGTGCAACCTTTATAATAAAAATTTGCTTCCTACATGCATCATAAGTAACAACTCCATCAGTCCATAAAAATTTGAGCTCATCAATCAACGGCCTAAGGTATATGTCCAAATTTTTTTCGGGACTTTTTGAACCAGGAATTATTAAGGACAAAAATATATTTTCGCGCTTCATGCACATGTCCGGCGGAAGGTTGTACGGTGTCATGAACACTGGCCAACAAGAATATGATGCAACTGAACCACCGAATGGATTAAAACCATCTGTGCATAAACCCAGCCTAACATTACGTGGCTCCTTTGAGAATGCAAGATGAGTATGACTGAAGTGGGTCCAAGCTTCACCATCGGCAAGATGACTTATTATATCATCAGCACGATGTACTCTTTCGGTGTGCCATGTCATATGTCGAGCCATCTTTGAGGACATATACAACCACTGCAGCCTAGGCAGAAGAGGGAAGTATCGCAATGCCTTGTAAGGTACATCTTTTCACTTTGAATTGACCCCGACCTTAGGTTTGAATCTGTCATGGCCACAAATAGAACATGATATCTTATCTGCATCGTCTTTGTAATATAACATACAATGATTCGGGCATGCATCAATTTTCATATATCCAAGCCCTAGCTCATTGACCATCTTTTTTGCACGATAAAACGTTTCTGGCAACTTCTCGTCTCGAGGCAACATGCTCCTGATCAAGAGGAGGAGACGGTCAAAATAAGTCCCACTGATGTGAAATTCTGATTTCAAGTTCAACAATTGTGACACTACAGACAACCGAGTGTGGTTTTCACAACCATCCCAAAGTGGCTCATCAGCATCCCTAAGAAGTTGATAAAATCTTCCGGCTGAGGTATTCGGCGATTCTTCCGTGTATGCTTGTTCCTCATGAACATTAAAACTAGGACCAGCAGCATCTACAACCATATCCACGTACCCACTTGTGCCTGCAATGTTGTCAGTCGCATACCTCAAGAATTCCTCACCATGGCACGTCCACTTCGTATAACCATCCACGAACCCTTTCGTGTACAAATGATGTTGCACATCCCATGGTGAACGCCACATCAAATTTCTACAACTTGAACAAGGGCATCGAATGTGACCGTCCGAGTCCCTTGCTGCATTGGGATTCCCCAATGCAAATTGAATGAAACTCTCAACTCCACACTTAAAGTCAGCCGACACCACCCGGTCAACTATTCTACGATACATCCATGAACGATCTGTAAACATTTTGTCTGCACCCAATAAATGGTAACACACATCCTAACTTTGAAATCATTACTCCCGAAAATAAACCCGACCCGTTCCTCACATCATTCGCCATTGACCATTTGCATTTGAAAGAGGACTATTAATTAGATTTTCACTTGTTAACCCATCCATGAAGGTTTGATCGCACAATCGCTTACTATATGTGTTGCACGATTTGCTGAAAATTTCGACATCATCTCCCTACATTTCTCTGATATATCAAAAATATTTATTGATTTTGACATTTTCTTAAACACTTACAAGTAAGTGGTTAAGAAAACACTTCAAAATCAATAATGGTATATCAGAGAAGAGTGAGGAGACGCAACCGAAATTCTCAACAAACCATACAAACACATATAGTAAATGATTGCCTAAGTGTGATCAAACATTCACAGACTGTCCAAATGGGACAATTCAAGACTTTAAGGTAGATATATACATTCTCATAAAAAATGAGAACATACATATCAATCCCAAAGTCTTGAACAGGAAGGTTCATTGATACGGTTTTAACACGCTCTCCTGAGGTGCGTGTAATGTTAGGTCGCACCCACGCACCTCAGTTCACAGGAAATACCCAATGTATATATATATAACAAAAAATTAAATAGGTCCACAATTTATCATTATGCATACATCAAATTAAATAACATCCATTCCATAAAAATATTCAAATTCATAACATCAAAGCTAAATAATCCACATTTTTGAGTCAAACCAATATCAAATTTCTGTTAAAATCAGATTTAAAAACACATTTCTTTGTAATTAAAATCAACAAAGTTTAAAATCACAAGCAGAAATATTAGGATTCGACGTAACCATTCTAGTTTATACTCAGAATCTCATATTCGAATTACTCCAACTAAATCGGGGAAGGGTTCTAACGGTCTTTCAAAATTAAAAGCTGGGAAGGACTCATCGCAAGTGGGACTTTTATAATCTCATATTCGAATTAGTTTATATGATAATAAAGACTTTTTTCTGCCCTCTTAACAGTGTTTCTAGAATCCTTTGGGGTCTATTGTGAAGGAGAGTTTAAATAGACATGTGGGTAAATAATACTTGTTACCTGATTCAAAAAATGCACTGGTCTCATATCCATGAGTGTAGCAAAATCTTTATATCCTGTTAGTAATGGAACTATCTCCCTTTACCTGTTCTTCAGACAGTTTGTAACTAGTATCTTCTTTTGTTAGCATGCTGGCAGATGCCTATTTTTTAATGACCTTTACGATTGATACACTGCCATGCTGATGGTATTGTAGCCGTAACTCTTATGGGGTCAAAAAATGGACTAATGGGATCCAGCTCTCTATTACTCATAAATAATGATAATGACAGTTTTTTTTGACAACTGTAACACATGGATTACTTTGATTCTATGAGCTCTGAAGCTGCAGGTTATGGACTAGCATGTTTTTGAAAATTGTGTAGGTACCCATACATGGCTGTTGTTCTCAATTTCAATCAATCGTGGGCTTTATACTGCTTTGCTTCAGCTCTATGCAGCTACGAAGGATGAACTGGAACATATAAAACTATTGGCCAAGTTTATTGTGTTTAAATCATTCGTATTCTTAACTTGGTGGCAGGGGGTAGCTATATATTGCCATCTTATATTCTTTCGGTCTGTTCAAAAGCCTATAGCTCAAGGCTTACAATTCAAATAAAGTGTGCAGGACTTCATTATTTGTATAGAGGTATTTTAATTTTTTAGTCCTATTTACCTTCATAGGCCACTCAGTCAATTCTATGTATTTTCATTATATTGCTCTTTGCTTTATTTAACATGATTAAGTGCATGTGTTTTAACTGAAAAGCAAATAGAACAGCTGGTGGTAGATGTTAACGCCTTTTATTCTCTCCATCTTCTCACTCTGTTCATATGATATCTCAAAAATACTTGAAGATTCATATCATAATTCAGCTATCTTCTCTAGATTTACATATCATATTACTGCAGGTGTGTTGGTCTCTACTATTTAGGAATTTTTCAGATTTCGTAATATGATGCCTAGGTTCTTGACTGCTTCTCTTATTGCTTTAATTCCCAAAGTTAGCACTACTATAGACATATCAGACTATAGACCTATTAGTCTATGTAGAATAGCAAAATTTAGGCCATTTTATCATGGCCCACTCCAAAATCTGTTAGAGCTTTAAGAGGGTTTCTTGGCTTAACTGGCTACTACCGAAAATTTATAAAAGGGTATGCACTCTTGGCTGCACCCCTGACTCAACTATTGAAGAAGGAAGGATTCTTATGGACATCTGAAGCTGACAAAGCTTTTCAACAGCTTAAGCACACCATGACTGAAGCTCCAGTTTTGGCCCTACCTGATTTCAATCAGACATTTATGGTAGAGTGTGATGCTTCTGGGACTGGCATGGGGGCAGTTTTAATGCAACAAGGTAGACCAATTGCATATATCAACAAGGCATTTTCCATTAACCAGTTGGGTAAATCAGCCTATGAGAAAGAAATGGAAGCTATAATCTTTGCTGTACAGAAGTGGCGTCCATATTTGATGGGCAGACACTTTCTAATCAAGACTGACCACCAAAGTCTCAAATATTTGCTGAATCAACAGGTTCACACACCTGCACAGCAAAGATGGTTGGTGAAATTATTGGGTTATGATTTTACTCTTGAATATAAGTCTGGAAGTCATAATAAGGCAGCTGATGCCTTATCAAGGGTATCGGAAGAAAAGAATGAATATACTTATCATGCCATTTCAGTACTAATACTTACTTGGTTTCAGGATATACATGCTTCTTACAACGCATATGACACTTTTAAAGAATTATTAGCTCAGTGGAATGCAGGAACTTTAAATCCAAGTAAATATTCTGAGAAAGGGGGTATCTTATACTACAAGGGGATGATATTTCTTTATAAATCACACCATTTGATTCCTACAATTCTACAAGACCACCATTCCACCCCGGAAGGAGGACATTCAGGGTACCACAAGACATTGCACCGGATAAAAAGGACATTCTATTGGCCAAAAATACATCATTTAGTTAGACAATTTGTAAAAGAATGTGATATCTGTCAACAAAATTAGACTGTACAACAGTATCCGGCTAGCTTATTGCAACCTTTGCCAATTCTTGAGCATATCTGGACTCACATACATATGGATTTTATTGATGCCTTACCACCTTCTCACAACAAATCTACAATTCTGGTGGTTATTGATAGATTATCAAAGTATGCTCACTTTATTGCTCTAAAGCATCCCTATACAACAGTCATTGTAGCACAAGAGTTTATACAGAATGTTGTCAAATTGCATGGTTTGCCACATGCCATTATATCAGACAGGGATGCCATTTTCACTAGCAAATTTTGGTCAGAAATCTTCAAACTACAAGGGGTTCAATTAAGAATGAGTTCTGCTTACCATCCACAAACTGATGGACAAGCAGAATCATTGAATAAATGTGTGGAAACATACTTGCGATGCTTCTGTTTTCAGCAACAGAATCAATGGTTACACTGGCTTCCATGGGCAGAGTATTGGTATAATACTTCTGTCCATTCATCTACTGGAACAACCCCTTTTGAGGCAGTCTATGGAACCCCTCCACTTGCATTATTATCTTATGTACCAGGCACTACTCAGGTGCAAGAGGTAGGTGACACATTGCTTAAGCGAGATTCTATATTGAAGGAGCTCAAAGCACACTTGCTTAAAGCCCAACACATAATGAAACGCCTAGCTGACAGAAGAAGGACAAATAAGGAATATCAAGTTGGAGATTGGGTGTATTTGAAATTGCAACCCCATCGGCAACACTCGGTTGTCATCAGAGATAACAACAAACTTAGTGCAAGATACTATGGCCCATATCAAATAGAGAAAAGAATTGGGACTGTTGCCTACAGATTGTCACTACCTGTTGGATCTAAAATACACCCAATTTCTCACATTTCCCAGTTGAACCCAAGTTGGGCAGCAAGGCAACACAAGCCTGGCCATTACCAGACAACTTCTCCACCTTACTTAAGCAGCCTGAACAATTGTTGGGTCGTCGAATTGTCAAGAAGGGCAATATTGCTGGGACAGAGCTCCTTATTCAGTGGCAAGGACAATCCTCGACAGAAGCTACATGGGAAGACTATGACATTGAGGACAAGGTCTCTTCGAACGGGGGAGGAGTTGTAACGGTATAACTATAGCAAACAGTCTTGAACCGGTTGTTAGAAGTTAGTTGGACCGGTGGAAGGGCGACTGTTATGAGCTGTTAATTAGTTCTGTAACAGTGTCGGTGGATATATTAGTGGGAATTTTATGTTTCTTTTAGGCCGACTTAGTGAGATGTGTAATTCGATTCCATGTAGTGAATCGTATTTCATTAATGAATATATTTCACTAGGGTATTAATTGTGAATTACAATTTAAGTATTAGTGAGTTAAATGAGAATTCATTAGGAATTGAATTCATACTTTATTGATTGCAAGTGAAAATTTATTAAGAATTGAATTCATATTTTAGTGAAGTATTTTTTAAAAAAATGGGACTGCACCCCAGCGATGCTGCTGCCGCAGTTAAAACTCCATGGGACCGTACTCTTTTATCTATCAACATTAACTAGGCAATGATATGATGAGAGCCCTAACCCTCCATATTGAGATCGCCCCTCCCTCAAACCCAAATCAGAACAAATTAGATCTCCTCAACCCTCATGTCTATCTCTTCCTTTGCCATTGTTTTCATCATCTCTGGCGTGCCTCACGAAGCTGCGCCCTAACCGCACTATGCAGCGTAAGGCCACGAAGTAGTGGGTGAGGTCGAGCGTGGAGAGGTGGAGGGCATCAAGCACGGGGAATTAAATTCTCAAGTATCTTGGGTGAGAAATGAATACCTAGATTTTGTTCTTATATCTCAGTTTTCACGGAGAATGTAGATTCTCGGAGAAATACGATTCCCCAACTTAGATATACGGTTCACTAACCCATGAATTTAATTCTCACCCCATGAGAATTAAAAACCCCATCTCACTAACCCGGCCTTAGCAATTTTGATAGCAAGAAAATGTATAATATGAGGTGGCATATATAGTAGCCACTTGTAATCTGTAACAAGAAACTGGCTGCGGCCCTTATAAAAGGAAAAGGGTATGATCGGAAGAAGGATCCTAACCCCATTATACCAACCTCCTGTACTTAGTATTCTGCTGTAGTTGTCTCCTTCTGCTAGCGGGTGTGTGAGTTCTTGCAGACATTATGTTCATCCAATTCTTCTACCCTGGAGCCCAAACCTAAAGGCAGGAACCTGGAGGAGCTGGAGGATCTTCCTCTTATCTTCTGGAAGCACCGTACCAGAGCTCCCCTCTGCTAGAGCACCCATCTTCCCCCTCCGATCCTGAACCTCCTCCCCCAAAACCCATGCTGGAACCCCTCCCCCTCCCAGACATCGACCGACCTCCCCCTCCCAGATCTAGAACCCCCGCCCTCCCTGATGATCCCCAAGCTAAAAATGGCGATGGTGGAGGCGCGGCGGTGGTGGAGACTCTGACGGACATGCACTGGCGATGGTGGAGGCGCGGCGGGCAGGGAGAGTTTTACAGACATATATAGGGAGAGGAAGGGGGCTTACCAGATCGGAGAGGATGGCGTAGAGGATGGCGACAAGGGACACCGGTGGCGACGATGAGGATGGCTTCGACGGGGATGACGACGAAGGCTTGGACGGCGATGGCGAGGGCAGCTCTGGTGGCGACGCCGACGATGAGGACGGCATCGACGGCGATGGCGAGGGGGGCTCTGCGGGCAACGCCGACGATGAGGACGGCTTCGATGGCGATGGCGAGGGGGGATCTACGGGCAACGCCGACGATGAGGACAGCTCGAGCTGCGACGGCGAGTGTGGCACCAGCAGTCTCTCCTCGGTAGGGAGATGGTCGAAAGAGAGAGTGAGAGGGAGATCTAGCGGGGTAAGGGTTCGTGAATGGGGAAAGTGAGAGGGAGAGGCAAGGGTTCGTGAATGGGGAAAGGGGGGAAGGGTTTGCGATGAACTGGAAAAAACTTTTCACATGGATTTCAAACGGACCATTTTTCGTCTGAAATTTCACACTCATTTCAGACAGATACAGTTCTGTCTGATATTACAGACGCAAATTATGACGAAATACCTATCCGTCGCATGGATTGGATATTTTAGAATTTCGTGTGAAATTGAGACGTTATTTCAGACGGGAATAATTTGTGTGAAATATCCGTCTGAAATCGCGCCTTTTCTTGTAGTGGCCGAGGGGGCTAGATTGGAGCCCTTGGACACTGTCCGTGCCCACTCTTGTATCTTCAAGTTACAGATCAAGCTACTTCCATGAGAATAAAATAACGTTCCGGCCAATAATGTTCAATTCAATAATAGTTCCATGATAATGTAACCAAGGTAAAGAATGCATCGAAGTAAGATCACAAGAGTTAAAGAAAAGATTTAAGTCAAGGTCATGCCACGGAAGGAATCTGGCAGCATAACGGTACATTCTTGAATTTCCATAAGTCATTAATGTCTTATTGACAATGTGTTAGGTTCCAGATAATCATTAGACCATCTAGGAACTTAGGAAAATAAACCCAATGGTCAAACCTCGGGTTTAGACAGAGTCAAGAATTTAGCGGTCATTTCCTAGACCGTTTATGGACTTAGGCGGTTAAATCAGGACCGTTTCAGTCACAGTAGAAGTTTGATGTATACGGTCATGGACCGACCGTTTGAAGATAGAAGCGGTCACGGGCGACCACTAATGGGCCTTAGCGGTCGTCTGAGGACCGTTTCTAGCTAGAACTCAGAAAAACACTCGTAGTGTGACTGCTTTCTAGATAGTTGGGCTATGAGGGTACAACCAGTTCGGCATCCTAGTGGGAATCCCAGGCTCACGGAGACTTACGGAAGTCTTGAAATAAGATCACCTAGTCCGGTGGAAAGAATATCCAACAGAGAGGATCACAAGTTAAAAAAGTGTGCCTATAGTGCATAGTGTATCTAATGACATCGTACCGAAATACGTGTCATGTACTTAAGAAAAGACTCAAAAGATGAGAGTGAGATCGTGATAAAACAACGATCAAACATTAATAAAACAAGTCCATCTATCATTTGAAATATGAATTTAATACAAGAGTATAGTGTTTTGGCATGAACTACTATAAGTTTAAAATAAGCATTTAAAACGTGTAAGGCATGCAATCTATCAAGGGTAATGCACAATATAACCAATAGTACGAATATGAAGTCAAAACTAGGAATAAAACATATTTACCTAGGTTCAACATACAGTTAATAGGGTCAATATGCCATCTGTTTGGAATTAACAAAGTGTAGATTACAGGAACTAAATAGCGGTCAGATGATGGCCGCCTACCAGGGCTTAGCGGTCTATTGCAAGGCCGTTATATACCTCTGGCGGTCACAATAAGTCCGTTTCTTCCTATCTGTAGCAAAACAGTAGTAAAACCGAGGTACATGCTAATCTAGGGCGGTAAAGCATATACTACATGCTAGACAAAGAGAGAGAAAATGGTTCTATAATGAAGATAACTCATGGAGATGCATAAGTTGTCAAGAGTTAAGCTAAGGTTATCATCTTTGTCATTAAGGGTAGAAATTATGCATGCAGAAAAAACTTGGATGCGTAGTGCAAATGAAACCTTAAATACTCAATGTAGAAAGCATGAAAATTCATGAAATCAAAGAACTTTTATTCCTAACTTGGTATTTTAGCCATCCACGAGATAACCTACCTCTGGGACAAGCTTCAGACTTTGAATTTCTAACTGGAAGATCGCCTAGGTTCCTGTACGTCCTGTGCTAAACTAGCAACTTCCTGCCCCTCTAACTTCTGATTCTCTTGACCTAAAACCGTGAAATTTGGAGGGTAGGTAGAAGATATGAAGGAAATAAAAAGTTTTAAAGGATCAACTTCTAAATACCTCGATTTGGACTTCTAATTTCCTGATCTTCACTGGACTGGCACACTGGTTCCTGTGCTGCCTGTTGCGAACTAGCGACTTGTAGACGCCCTATTTCTTCAACGGCTGGGTCATCTAGCATGAAAATTGGAGGGGAGTTAGATAAAGCTAAGGAGAACAAATTATTCTAAAGGACTAACTTAAGAAGATGTCTCCTTACCTTTGAAATATGCGAGCCAACATTAGGGTTCATATGGGTCGAAGTTAGGATCTATTTATAGGGTTTACCTAGGGTTTAGGGGATTAGATCGAGTTGGGAGTCCTAATTAGGGGTAGGATTGATTCCCAAGAGTCCTAGACATGTTTACATGTCTACACACTTCGATCCATGAGGATTTGGATGCCAAAGATCCAAGTTTTTCATGTTTCTTCTATTCATGGAATCAGAAGGGCTTAGCGGTCATAGAGAGACCGCTAGGATTGATTGGCAGTCACGCGATAGACCGCCATTCGGCCCTTTGTCCGAAATTTTGGATTTTCACATGTATCCCCTATTTGTCCCTTTTTGAACTATTTATCTCCTTTTTAATTCCCATTACATTTCTATAATTAGGCTTGGGCCTATTAGACTTGGACTTGGGTCTTATGAGCCTATTTAGTGGATTTAAACCTAGCATAATATATAGGTCTTTAAATAATTTATTAAATAGACATTTATTTCTTAAATAGTCCATTAAGTACTTAATTGCTTAATAATTATATTAAATTCCTAGAAAATTCTTAGAAAAATTCTCGGGCGTTACACCCTCCCCCACTTAAAAGAATTTGGTCCCCAAATTCCATGCATGGGTTTTATGGAGAGTATACTTACAATCGAATAATTCTGAGAATCTTTTGCGCCTAGCTTCCTCCGTCTCCCATGTCACCTCGTGCGGCCAAGATTTGCTCCATTGGACTTTGATCATGGGAATTTTTTTTTCGAAGCTGACGTACTTCTCGCTCAATGATTTTAATCAGCCTTTGCTCGTACGTCAAATCCTTTTGGACTTCCAAGTTGTCATAGCTTATAACATGAAATGTATCAGGAATACCTTTTGAGCATTGAGACGTGAAAGACATCATGAACTCCTGCTAGTTGAGGAGGTAAGACCAGTCGATATGCAACCTCACCAACCCTTTCAAGAATTTCAAAGGGGCCTATAAATCTTGGAGTAAGTTTGCATTTGATGTCGAATCTTCGGATACCTCGACCTGGAGAAACCTTGAGGAATACATGGTCTGCATTTTGGAATTCCAGGTCACGCCTTCGATTATCAGCATAAGACTTTTACCTATCTTGAGCCACCTTGAGTCTTTCTCGAATCAACTTGACTTTTTCAGTAGTATCCCAAATGAGTTCTGGGCCTAGAAATTGCTTTTCTCCAATCTCGCTCCATTATATAGGTGAACGATAACTCCTGCCATATAGGACTTCAAATGGTGCTATTTTAATGCTAGCTTGATAGCTATTATTGTAGAAAATTCTACTAAAGGCAAGTGATCGTGCCAATTCCCACCAAAATCAAGTACACATGCTCGGAGCATATCTTCCACCACCAGATTGGTTCTTTCTGTTTGACCATCGGTTTGTGGGTGGAATGCAGTGCTAAAATTCAACCGAGTCCCTAATCAATGTTGTAGACCCTTCCAGAACTGAGATGTGAATCGAGGGTCTCGATCATATATAATGGTAATAGGGACTCTGTGTAGTTTCACAATTCCCTTTACATATAAGGCAGACAAGACATCCACAGACCATCGACTCTTTATAGGTAGAAAGTGAGCCGATTTGGTCAAACGGTCAATGATCACCCAAATAACATCATGTCCTCTTGACTTAGGTAGACCCATGACAAAATCCATCCCTATACTTTCCCATTTTCACTCGGGAATATTTAAGGGATGTAACTTCCCAGCGGACTTTTGATGTTCTGCCTTAACTTGTTGACAAGTGAGGTAACGCGACACATAGTCTGCTACTTCTCTTTTCATATTGAGCCACCAATAATGTCTTTTAAGATCTTGGTATATCTTAGTAGCCCCAGGGTGAATGGCATACCTTGATTTATGTGCTTCGTCCATAACCAGCTTCTTAGTATTAGCATGATCTGGTACACAAATTCTACCTCAGAATAGCAATCTTCCGTCAGCTGGCATAGAGAAATCTGGCCGCTGATCAATATCATCTTTGATTTCCATCAGCGCCGGATCATTCTCTTATAATTTGACCAAGTCTTTTAGGAATGTAGGTTGTGACCGAATATTGACAATAAAGCATTCTTCTTTCTCCTCACAAATATCTAGATTTAACTAGGCAAACTTAGAAATGAGACTAGTCATACCTTTCATAAGGCTTGATAACATTCCCATTGGTTTCCTGCTGAGCGCATCGGCTATAACATTTGCCTTACCTGGATGATATTGGATGGCAAAATCGAAGTCCTTAAGATACTCCAGCCATCGCCTTTATCTCATGTTTAGCTCCTTTTGAGAAAAGAGATATTTCAGACTTTTGTGGTCCGAATATACCATGAACTTCTCTCCATAAAGATAGTGACACTAGATCTTTAGAGCAAATATAACGGCAACTAGTTCCAGATCATGAACTGGATAATTTTCCTCGTGCTGCTTCAATTGTCTGGAGGCATAGCAAATCACTTTACCACTTTGCATAAGAACGCACCCAAGGCCAACGCCTGATGCATCCGTGTATACTTTAAATCCGCCGCCTTCGACAGACAGTGCCAGGATGGGGGCAGTGGTGAGATGTTCCTTGAGGGTCAAGAAACTCTTCTTGCACTCTGTGGTCCACACAAATGGATTTTCCTTCCTAGTGAGTCTCATTAGAGGAACGACGATCTTGGAGAAATCCTGATGAACCGTCGATAGTAACCAACCAGGCGAAGAAAACTTCTAATTTCAGATATAGTGGTCGGTCTACTCCAGTTCTTGACAGCTTCCACCTTAGAAGGGTCCACGCCAATTCCTTCCTTAGAAATGACATGGCCAAGGAAAGAGACCTCCTTTAGCCAGAATTCACATTTATTTAGCTTTGCATATAGTTGGTGTTCCCTTAAGGTTTGTAAAGTAATTCACAGATGTTCCTCATGTTCTTCCTTTGTCTTGGAATAAATAAGAATGCCATCAATGAATACGACCACAAAGCGGTCGAGATACGGCTTGAAGACATTGTTCATGAGTTGAATAAATGCTGCGGGGGCGTTAGTTAACCCGAACGGCATAACCACAAACTCATAATGTCTGTATCTACTACATAAAGCTATCTTGTGAATATCCTCTTCTTTAATTCTCAACTGCTGATAGCCAGACCTGAGGTCAACCTTGGAAAAATACTCTGCATCAGAGATCTGGTCGAACAGCTCATCAATACGCGGCAATGGGTAATTGTTCTTGATGGTAAGTTGATTTAACTGTCGGTAGTCGATGCACAGTCTGAGAGATCCATCCTTCTTTCTGACAAATAAGATCGGCGCACCCCAAGGGGATGTATTAGGTCGAATAAAGCCTTTCTCTAGTAATTCCTGAAGTTACTTTTTCAATTCCTTGAGCTCCGTGGGGGACATCCTGTAAGGGGCCTTTGACACAGGTGCTGCTCCGGGTGTGAGTTCAATGGAGAAATTCACCTCCCTCTCCGGTGGTATACCAGGTAAGTATGAAGGAAAGACATCCAGAAATTCTTTTACCACTGGGATTTCTTCTATAAGGATTTTCTTGGACTCGGTAATGACTACGGAAGCAAGAAAAGCTTCACACCCTTGAGAGATGAGTTTACAGGCATGAAGAGAAGAAATAAGGGTAGGATGCTTCCTATACTTAATGTCAAGGAAAGAAAACTTTGAAAAATCTAGTTTATGAAAAGAAATCTGCCTATTGTGATAATTAATGTCGACATAATGGTCATAAAGCCAATATACTCCTAATATGACATCATAGCCCTCCATATCGAGACATACGAGATATGCGGGGAGATTGTGGCCTTATGTGATAACTTCACTATTGGAGAGATAAGTTTTGAGTTTCGTTCCCGAACGTAAGGGTGTACTTATAGTTAAGTTTGAAGGTAACGGGACAGGTGATATTGGCAGGGTCTTTGCAAAAGTGCTAGAAATAAAGGAATGAGAAGCACCAGTATCAAATAACACAAAACCAGGATGGGAGTAAATTTGAATGGTACCTTCCAATAATTCTCCCTCTTTAGTAGTTTCCTCATCCACGATAGCATTGAGACGGGCCTGACGCCTTCGTCCGCCGTCATTCTTCGAAGGTTATTCCTTCATCAAGGGGTAATCGGGCATGCGATGCTCCCAACTTCCACATCTTAAGCAAGCGCCAAGACGCTTCCAGCATTCTTCGGCCGCATGATCGAATTTCTCACAGAATGTGCAAGCCGCCATGACTTGCTTATCTTCCTCCTTTGCCTTCTTGTTCTTAGGGTAGCCACTACCATTTATATTCCCATTCTGGGATCTCTTCTTATTATCACGAGATTTGTAAGGTTCCATGATGCTAAAATTTTCCTTCTTCCCACGCCGATCCATCTTTCGGCTAGATTCTTCTCTCATTCCTTTAAGTTTCTCGACCTTTTCCAAGGTCCTTTCATACAAATGGACTCGCTGGACCATATTTTCATAGGTCCGAATATCTTGAGAGCCAAGTTGTTGAATAAAGACGGGCCTTAACCCATCCAGAAAATGGTTGGCCTTTAAAATATCAGTGCTCACCAGATGTTCGGCATAATGGGCCAAACAGAAAAATTGGAGTTCGTATTCTGCCACGGACATCATGCCTTGGCGTAGAGATGCAAATTCTACAGCCTTCCTCTCCTTTACATGCTCGGAGAACTATTTCGCCTGGAAGAGTGTAAGAAATTCGTTCCATGTAGGTTGAGCATTCTGGGGTTGTGCCGAGATGGGCTTCCACCAAGTACGAGCATCCTTGTTTAACTAGTCAAATGAACGCGATTCGCGCGTGAATTTATTTTAAACTTTTTATAAAAATTATAATAACATTTTCAATCATTTTAATCGATGGCAAGAAAAATAAGTGACCAAGAAAAATGAACTAAATGTGGGAGATATGATTATGAAAAATGAATGTTGCTATTACAATATACAAATGATGAGACCAACTTTATCTTTGAGATATGATTATTGTACAGCAGAAAAATAAGACATTTCAATCGGAAATCAACGCAACGTCGGATCCCCTCTTCTCGTCTGGGCCTTAACTTAAAATCAAGCGTAACTGCCGTGTGTTAAGCTTCTTACGAGTCGATTTTCCGGTTTAACAATACTTGGATGACATGGATTAGAAGCTGTCTAGAATCTTTGGTTCTTGTAAATGGCAGCCCGGCAGGATATTTTCATTCATTGAATGACCAGAAGGTATCATAAATAAACATCACATAATCAGTGTATCAAGTCCGGCCCCTTTAATAAAATCTGCCGACTTCTGATGTGTGTGTGTATATATATATATATATATATATGATCTCATCTTTTTTAACAGATTAATTAACATTCTTTAATTCTATTTCTCTATCAAGCACATTAGATATATAAATCTTGCATCGTACGTGGTCCAGATAATTGACGAGGGTGCAAACATAAATTCCGTGACACACTCTCTCTACCCGGTCATAGATTCGACTTTGTTGAGATTTATTATACAAAGAGATATCTAATTCCGGCCAGAGTATCATAAATTTCGCTGCACACCCCCTTTGCCCAGTCTAATCACTGAGTGACTCTTCAGTATGCAATGATTTGAGGTCACAATTATTGACCTATATCAAAGAATGTTCATTAAATTATTTCTCGGGTCCGAATTGGAGAGAAGATCTAATCAATAATGTTTTTGGATGAAGTCCAAAGAGTTACACAGAAGTCCAAAAGTATTACGTATGCAATGGCATATATAGCATTTGTGGTAAAGGCGCCCCTCCATATAATTATTTAGAGGAAATCTTCTGATTTCTGATTGACGTGAGTACAAGGTAAGTGCCACTGAACTCAATACTCCGTCTGCCTCTTTTCTCTTTCATCTGAGGTTTTAATTTGTTTGAAACTTAAAAACGTTAGGATCCCTGGCTTATAGTCTTAACTATTCTCACAGACAACCCTTCATATTTTAGCGTATGTAATAAGCTTCCCTTCACATTTTAGGATCATTTTATCTCGAACTTTGTACCAAATTAGACCCGAGTCAATAAAACTAACATGAATTGATTGATCTCAGCCCATGCCATGATCTGTGACTCTTGTCCCTAGCTTGTGTTACTCCGGCCACATTATAAGCTTGACCCAAAGACAGCTCAATGCTCAATTGGGTTAAGAGTCGAGCAATTTCTATGATCCATTTCCACCAGTGATTTAACCAAACCCGACCTAACCTTCACCCACTGTCACCTTTACATATAAAACTGATCGACCTTTAAAACTGTATTAATTTGGTAGAATCATAAAATGGGGATCTGACCCCAGTGCGCTGAGATATTAGTTTTAACCCACCTTTTTGTTAAACGAGAAATTAGACGGAGGTTTGGAGGTCGATTTTGATGTCAATCAAGTTACCCATAAAGTGACAAAAGAATACTTAAATAAATCTTAGATGTTTAATCAATAGATAATGTGAGAATATTTTGATGTGTTCGATTGCGTTGGAAATTAATCATGATCATCTGATAACACGTTAGGAGTCGACCGAATGGGATTGTAGCACCTCTCTTCGTTGCCACTGCCACTGCACAAGGGCCCCCGCCGTCCTCTGAGAGCACATACAGTAGCGCATGCGAATCTGTGGAAACCCCGCACCCTTCCATGAACGAACAACATCCGTTTTGCCTGCACCCCCCCCCCCAAGATCCCACTGGTTAAATCTAGACGCACACGCCCGCGACCGCCCAGACGCCTGGCGGACTCCGGCAACACTGCAGGTCACACGCGCGCGTGCAGAGGGTTGGGCAACCGCGCTGCGGGACGTGGAGACGTGCCGTCAGAAGCCCCCCCGCCGCAGAATCCCAGTAGCAACAGGAACCAGAATAATAAGAAAAAAGAAAAGAGACCCCCACTCTCAAACCTCTCATCTTCCACGGCTCCCCCCATCACGGCATCACCTCCCCCCACGGAAGCGACGAATCGAGGTGAACCGAGCCGGATAAAATATCTTGAACCGGTGAAAAAAACCACTATATTCTGTTATAGTATATAATATAGATTGAAATGTGACCGGACCTTCTCCTGATTCGCACACTGCATGACATTGAAGATTCTCTCCATCTCATCTATCCAGTTCTCTGCTTCATCTGCATTGGCGGAGCCAGAGAACCGTGGAAGATTCAAACTTCGAAAATTCTGATGTAAATCGCTGGCATCAACTCGCGCGTGTTCTGCAATGCCTGGGTAAGTCCTGCAACAGTTTGTCGTATTGCATCCCAATCGACACGGTGAGCCATTGAAAATAAGTGGGGTACCTGTGAAAATAACCAATAGTTAATTCCCTATAGAATTAATGAAGGTTAACCTAGAGAAAATTTCTAATTTAACTATCTCATCCCGGCTCTACCAAATCTCACATGGGTTGAAAATTTCTTCATGGTTCATAGGTATAGGTCCTTAACCTTAGACTTAGCCTATGACATTTTCCTAGGAACAAGTATGTAACGACCCGGAGATCAAGATACCGGTAAACCGATACTAAGAACTCAGAGATGCCACCCAAGAGACTGATGAGGCCCCGTAAGGGTTGGGAGGATTATTGAGGAGGTGTATAATGAACTAGAATTACACGCGCATTTTAAAATAAACGGAAGCAATTTACAATATCAGAGTGATATATTCATATAATAGTCCAGATTCATCCATTACAAGTCCAAACACTGTACAGAAGTCAAAAGAAGACAACTAGATGGGGCATACCCCAGACAAAAGGGAAAGAAAGACCACTGCTGGCACCTAAGACTGTCCGCCAAAAGTGCGTGGAAAACCCGCGGACTGCTGCTCCTTCTCACCTGGAAAGGAAGGGTGAGTCTCACATCATAAACTCAGTAGGGTTCACGCAGATCCCTACCTCGCAGCCAAACTCATCAAAACAATTAATAACATAATGGCATAGGAAAACAACAGTTGGTAAAGCTGTACAGGTATAAGAACAATTAAATATAGCCAAACACAAATGCCATCTTATCCCATGTTAATTCGAATGAATAATTAAACACGAGAATCATAATCTACCAATAGAATTAAAATTCAACATTTTCAAGTGACAGGAGAAAGAGAGGACCACCAGAAAGAAGACCAGACGCATCCACTGACGGCTTATACTGCGTCTAGGGTATCTCCACTTGCCTGGAACGCGGCGAGTGAGACACGCAACAGTAACCGAGTCAAGTACTAGTCAGTGTCAGTCCACGCCCCTGACCACGTGTGCACACACATGCTCAATGTCTTGAGCCAAGCCTCTAGCTAGTTTCTCCCCCAGTAGGATGCTACTAACAAGCAAGGGGGCCCACGGAAACTAGCTTAAAAATCGTACACCGGGACTACCCCGCCACCTCTCCTAGGTGGGCCGGCACTAAAGGTCGTCGGGTTACGACTAGTGGTTCCATCACAAGGAAAGATAAAATAACTCAACTGGGATATAAACATGTGCCACAGTTCATAAAAATACTTAAACATGGCGCATATGCAATATTAAATACATAATTAAATAAGTAGGATTGAATTTATAAACTACAGGGACTAGGCGATCTAGTCAGGGCCGCAAAGCTCAGGTAGCGGTCGAACAACTGGCCGCTTCACTGACCATGGCGCTCTCACCCTGACCGCTTAGCTACGATCACTTCATATATTGAACAGAAAAAAAACGGTCTGGACAGGACCGTTTTGATCAAGAGACGGTCGCGCGACTGACCGCCCAGTGATAAAAACGGTCCGGTCTGGGCCGCTAGGCTCGCACCGCCTCACGGGATAAAAGAGCTTGGCGGTCGGTTGCTGGGCTGCTACTGTTGATAGACGGTCAGACGAAGGACCGCCATTAAACAGAAACGGTCAGACCGAGACTGCTAAGGTCCACCGCCGTATACGCCTAATAAAACGGTCCCTGGAAGGACCGCTATTAACCCAGACGTCCCAAAACGGGAGTAACTCAATTGGAACCCCTCCTAATCGATTCAAATAGATGGGAATACAATTTTAAACCTGCTCCTTGCCATCACACATCCATTCCACATCATTTTTACATCCAAAAACATAAAAACAATGGCTATGGAGTGATTTTCATGGATTAAAACATAAATGACTATGTTCATGGATTTTGAATCAAAGTGGCTTTATCAGTGGCCGAGCTATTTCTGATAACTTCCTGCTTGCTAAGGACTTATTCATGGAATTAGATAGGCCGGTCAGAGGTCATAATATCCTGATCAAGCTAGACATGGCTAAAGCCTACGACCGAATTGAATGGGACTTTATCTTCAATGTTATGAGGAAATTTGGATTTTCTAATAGATTCATTTCTCTTATTGCTCAACTCTTAATGAATTGTTGGTACACTGT
Organism: Amorphophallus konjac; assembly: GCA_022559845.1. Taxonomy (NCBI): domain Eukaryota; kingdom Viridiplantae; phylum Streptophyta; class Magnoliopsida; order Alismatales; family Araceae; genus Amorphophallus; species Amorphophallus konjac. The sequence continues at coordinate 343,326,178 of CM040125.1, forward strand.
TGCATTTAATGGTCAGCTGCATGGATTCTTCAAATCTACTCGAGGGGTGAGACAGGGTGATCCATTAGCCCCTGCCCTCTTCATATTAGCTGAAGAAGTTTTGAGCAGAGGTCTTAGTCATTTATTCATTTCTGGATAGTGCCAACATTATCATCTGCCTCGACAGGTTATGCCTATCTCTCATATTCTTTATGCAGATGACTCAATTATACTCATGAATGACAGTATATCCTCCATTAAACATTTGCTCAAGCTATTGGGAAGGTATGAAAGATCTTCAGGTCAGAAGATCAATATTCATAAAAGTTCTTTCATGGTTTCAAAGCACATGCCAAATCATGCCATTGATAGAATTCACCAGCTTACAGGATATCAGCACAGAATTGGAAGTATTAACTACTTAGGTATTCCTCTTTTTAAAGGGAGAATCAAAATACCTCATTACAAGTTTTTACTTGACAAAATCAATGCAAAATTAGCTGGATGGCAAAGTAAATTTCTCTCACAGGCTGGAAGACTGACATTAATCAAATCAATTTTATCCTCCTTCCCCATATACACATCCAGTGCCACTACTATTCCATATTCAATTCACAAGCAAATTGATACAATTTGTGCCAATTTTTTGTGGCAAGGACTTGATACTGCTCACAGAAAATATTGGGTTTCATGGGGAAAAGTATGTAAACCTTTATATGCAGGTGGTCTGGGTATTCGCAAATTGGGGGATATTCAACTATGTTCCTATGTTAAACAGCTATGGACTTCTTTACACAGTAACTCATTATGGGCCAAATTTGTCAGGAGTAAATACATTCAAGGGAAGCATATCTCAGACTGTAAAACCCCTTTCCCAGCAGGGATTAAAAGTCGAGATTTTGAAAAAGCCAAGGTGATCCTCCTGACAGGTATGCGTAAAGTTATTTTCAATGGTGCAAATACCAATTTTTTCAAAGACACATGGTATAAGGACAAACCTCTGCTGGATCATTCATCCTACCAGAATAATGCTTGGTCTGAAAACTGTTCTGTCTAATCTGTATTGGCTGATCACCATCATCCGGCCTGGGATGAGATTACTGATCACAATCTGAGGACTGATTTATATAGTTATACTATTCAAGAAGGGGATGATATTCCAATATGGACTTTTACAAGTTCAGGCAAATTTAGCATAAAGTCTACTTATGATTATATCAAAGGGCAGATGATTGCTGTTTCTGCTACTAAAATTTGGTATCAAAAATTCCCTCCCCATGCTTCACTCTTTTACTGGAAACTCCTCAATCATGCTGTGCCTGTGGACAGTTGGATTCAAAGATATGGTATATACATTGCTTCCCGGTGTGATTGCTGCTCATCTTCCCATGCTATTGAAGACATTGATCACCTTTTTATTGATAGTGAAATAGCCAATTATTTGTGGAACAAATTTGGTCCTTTAATTGCTAATCCTCATCTGGAATTCAATTCCATTTACTGCCGGCTCTGCAGCATACTCAATGAATCCTCTGTTTACAGCCCACAAGGTTTTCTTTCTCTGCAAATATCAATGATGATTGTATGGGAAATCTGGAAATACAGATGCCGCATCAGATATGAAGGAATCAGAACTAAATATATTCGGATAGCTGAACATATACATGATGACATTGTCCAAAATTTGGAACAAATTACTTTCAAATGTGGTGTTGGTAACCCACTAAGAAGCATTCTCCAATCAATGAGTATATCCATCAATCACAAAAGATTATCTTGCATCACAGTTTGTTGGATTGCTCCCAGGACAGGATTTGCTCTTAATGTTGATGGTGCAAGTAAAGGCAATCCAGGAATGTCTGAGGGAGGTGGATGTTTCAGAAATGCTCAAGGGAACATGCTATTGGGTTTCTCTCATTATTATGGACATGGGTCCAACATGATTGCAGAAGGAAGGGCCCTTCTTGATGGCTTAAGATTGGCTCATTTACATAATATCCCGGTCTCCATTATCTACACTGATTCACTTGACTTAATTACTCTTCTTCAGCAAAATAGAAGCCCACCTTGGTCCTTCCTTCCATGGTGGACAAAACTTTAGTATTTTTTCAGACTGCAACAAGCTCTCATTGTGCATACATACAGGGAAGCTAATCAAACCGCGGATGCTCTGGCGAATTATGATATCCTGGTGGGCTGCAATAATATCTTCTCATCTTCTAGGGAGTTGCCTCTCATGGCTAGAGGCTATATAATGGCCGATGCCTCCCACATTCCTAATGTTCGCATCCGGCGTATATAGTTACTGAATTTTCCTTGTGCTATACAACTTATACAGTTTATTACCTTTCCTGTATTCCAAGGGCATGGCAAGGGCAATGTACAGACTTCAGCAGCATAAAGAGAGGGCAACGTTCAGACTTCACAATGCATTGTATAGACTTCAACAATGTACAGACTTCAGCAGCATAAGAGAGGGCAATGTACAGACTTCAACAACATAAGAGAGGGCAATGTACAGACTTCACGATGTACCGACTTCACAATGCATTGTACAGACTTCAGCTGCGAATGGGAGGACAGTGTATAGACTTTACAATGTACAGTCTTCATAATGTACAGACTTCACAAACTCTGCAGGACTTTGTATGCACCACAATGTACAAACTCTGCTGGACTTCACAATGAATGTACATACTTCACACACACTGTACAGACTTCACATTTCACAATGTATAGACTTCAGCAGCGAAAGGGAATGCAATGTATAGACTTCTCAATGCAATGTATAGACTTCACAAAGCTCTAGCACAATGTACAGACTTCACGTATGGACTTCACAAAGCTTATGCAATGCAGTGTATGGACATCACAAAGCTTATGCACCACAATGTACATACTTCACACTCTGTACCGTCTTCAGCAACGAATGAACAGACTTCACAGTATGGACCTCATACAATGTACAGACTTCAACAATGTACATACTTCACATACTCTGCACCAAAGCTTATGTATCACAATGTACAGACTTCAACAGCTAAAGGGAGTGCAGTGTATAGACTTCACTTTGTTCATTTTTGCAACTTTTGTAACAGGTTACAGTTTGTAGACTTTCATGGCTGCAAACTGTAACTGTTCAGGGGTATGCCCCGATGAGCCTGTATTCATTACAAAACATCAATAAAATTCTATGGCCACAGTGTTAGTCTGGGGGAGTGAGAACACTGTCCCCTGCTGGGGGATGGTGCACTCGACTGGACATTAACTCTGTTGGTCGGTGCCTATAAAATTTTTTTTTTGATAGGAGAACACCCTAAGGTGAGTTAGAATCTATCCCCCTACTTGTTTTGCCGGTTCTAAGTCGTTCTACGTCCATTCTTCATGAGGAAACCACGGCCTAAATGGTGGATTCTCCACCTCCACGCTCCACGGGTTGCCTCCACGACGACACCTCCGCTCCACCAATGCCTTGGGCTCGCCAAGGCCACCTCCTACAATTCCAATAGGGTCCAGGGGTGATCACACCACCAAGAGAGCAAGGAGAGGGGAGAGACCAACGTGGGAGAGAAAGAGAGGAAAACCTCTCTTCGATGGTTTCAAAACAAAAGTATTTGCCTATTTTTTTTTGTTATAAAACCTTAAATTGTAATATGGCATCAATAGGAGTAAAATTACATATATGCCCTATCTAACTTCTAAAAATCTTATAGAAATGGCTAAGCACACTAAACTAGGCCCATTAAGCCCATTAAAATAGCCTCATCACATGAATTACTTTATATTTCGATACCGATAGGAATCCGTTAACTATTGGGTCTTACAGTCCCTCCCTCCTAATAAAAATTTTGTCCTCAAAATTTAAAAAGGAAACACTAGGAGAGAACTGAAAAGATGTACCTCAATCGAATAAAAAAGGGAAACTGTTGATGCATTTCGTCCTCACGTTCCCAAGTAGCCTCATTACCGGAGTGACGCTGCCATACTACCTTTACCAAAGGGATTACCTTATTCCTCAGTCGTTGCTCACGATGATCCTCAATCTGAATCGGATACTCTGGTGTGGATAGATCCGCTGTCACCTCAGGCCACATTGATTCATCTAATACATGAGATGCCTCAGAAACATATTTTCTCAATTGAGAAACATGAAACACGTTGTGGATTGCTTGCATCGCCGATGGCAACTGAAGTTGATAAGCCACTTGGCCCACACGCTCCAAGATAGGAAACGGACCAATGTACCGGGGACTAAGCTTTCCACGCTTTCCAAATCTCTCCACACCTTTTATTGGAGATTTCTTCACAAAAACAGAATCTCCAGGCTCAAACTGCAATGGTCTTCTACGCCGATCTGTATAGCTTTTCTGTCGACTTTGGGCTGTCAACATCTTCTGCCTGATTAGACGTACCACATCGACACACTACTGTACTGTAATACCCCCGATCTTTACTTGATCCTTAGTGGATCTTTGTCGGATCTTTATCAGGTCTTTCGGATCCTTTTTGGAGAGTTTCAGATCGCTTTTGTAGCTCCCGAGTTGAGTTTTACGATCCGTGTCGATTTTTCCCTCGTACTAGTTACGGAACCCTACGATGAGTTTATTTCTCAATTCAACGACTTGTGGACGCCACAGTTACGATGTACTCTTCGAGCCGATCGTTTCGACTATTTTTACGTATTTTTCTGAATTAGGGCATTTTCGAAGCATTTTACGGATTTTCAGAAATTAGAAAAATTTTCTAATTTCTCCTTTTCACTCACGCCCTCACTCTCATCTCACTCACGCCCTCACTCTCTCTCTCTCTCCCGTTCTCTCTCATTCTCTCACCCTCTCGGCTCCGGCTGCAGATGGAGGCGGCCGTGGGTAAGGTGACGACGCTGGGGAGCTGCTGAGGTGCGTGATGGAGCGAGGATCGGTGCGGTTTGGGCGCGATCTCGAACGTTGGATTCAAAGCCGACGGTTCGGCTCGGGATGTGGTTTTCAGCGTGGTTTAGTCGCTTCGGCACTCGGTTTCTTTGGTGGAGGTAGGGAGATGGACCACCACTTCGTCCCGCACATTTTCCATGCTTTTGTGCGTAGTTTGGTGCTCGATCGGGGGAGATCGGGCCGATTTAGTGAAAACCGTCGTTTTCAAAGTTTTCAGGGTTCGTCAGAAAATGGCAACCATTTGCGGCGTGGTTAGTGTTAAAATGACCGCTGGGATGTCTGGATCCCATTCACGTCAGTTTCGTGTCGATCGGTTGTCATTTGGGGCCGGTAGGAGTCCGGGAACCCCGGTGACCCGTTTTGGGTCGATTCATCAGAATCGCCCCGTTCTTGCATTTTAGCACGTACATGTGGGCTTTTTAGCCCCCAGACGTTGTTTTTCATCGTTTAGATTTGTATCCCCTGCGCTTCGGCGTGCATGGGGCGTGGAACGGGCCGATTCGGCGTTTCCATTGTTTCCCCGCCGTGGCCGGTGTAGCGGTCGTTTCAGAGACCGTCACAGTCTCTGACGGCCCTACGATAGACCGCCACAGGCTCTGGGCGTTTCAATTTTTGTGAGGCTGTGGGAGTGTGACGGTCCATCATTGGTGCGTCAGAGCCCTCTGAGGCATCCAGGTAGGTGCGTCACAGCCATTTCATTTTCTTGAGGTTCTGGTCAGCCGGTTGCCCTGACGGCCCAGTCCTCCTGCGTCACAGCCCTGTAATGCACCTTCCTTGGGCCGTTACATGCTATTTGACCGGATTTGACCGTGTCAGTCAGTTCGTGTAGCGGTCGTTCCCCTGTGCCTCACAGCCTTGTAACGCGCCTGTCATAGGCCGTTACACGCTATTTGGCTGAGTTGGGTGGCTGTGTCGGTTGGCTCTAACGGCCTTGCCCCCATGCGCCAGGGTGCTGTAACACGTCCGTGATGGACCGTTACCTGCTGTTCGACCAGTTTTTAAGCTTGGGCCTGTTGGCTCTGACGCACCTATCCTGGTGCGTCAGGCTCGTGTAACGTGCCTGTGGTGGTGTGTTACAGCCCTGTTGTGGTCGTGATAGCCATTGGGTGGTTCGGTGTTCACCCGTGTATTGGGTAGTCGTAGGTTTGTGTTCTAGGGCTTTGTTTGTGTGACAGTGGTCTTCTAAATTGGTCGGGTTAGGTGACTAGGTGCGGTCTTTTCCTTGACTGCGATAGTTCCCTAACGACGCAATCTAGAACTGCCAATGCCCTTGCCTCTGGTTGCGTGGCGGCTGTTCCTTGACTGTCGGGTCTGCCTAGCGGTTGAATGACGGTCCGTTCGGCCAGAGTGTTGTTATTTCCATTTCGGTTTCTGCTTGTCTTGGCTTGGTCTCGTGGTTTGCCCGTGACCCGTGGGTGTCTGTTGACGTCCTATGAGGGCAGTAACCATGATGGAATAGCCAGGAATGCTTGTGCTTTCTGCGTGTGGGTCTGTGTGTCGGTTGTTTGTGTCGGTGTTGTCTGGCTCCGGTCGATCGGGGGTTACCCAGGGGTTGACAAGTGGCTTTGTGTGTCTCGGCGGTTCTGTCCAGCTCGAGACATTGGTTCTGAATGCCTCAAGGTGTCATCCTGCCTCGGTCCGTGTGTCCAGGCGTGCTAAGGATTCTCGGTGTTCCCTCAAGTCTCCTTGCGTTGCTTTCTTGCGGAGTGTGTTATTTTCCCTAGCTTAGGAGTTAGACCGATTGACGGCTTGTTCCGCTGTTCATGACGATCTTGCCTTCGAGTCGTCCGACTCAAGGATCATTGCGCTGGTAGGTCTAGTTGCCTTGTCCTGAGTCGGTCGGTAGTTGTCTGTACTGCCATTGGGGCTTGGAAGTACGGGTGACATTGTCTGTTTAATCTGTCTGTACTTCGGCACTTGTGTTTTGGGTCTCTGTGTTCGTGAGCCTCCACCTTCTGTTACCCTCGACTTTCAGTTGTCGACCCACCTTAGGAGTGGTGGGAGGGGTGTTCTCGTTAAACGGTTCCTAAGCTAGTTCCGTGGGCTCCCGGCTTGGTTACCGTAGTGTCCTACGGGGGGAGAACTGTCCGGTCAGCGTGTACTGGAGTCTCCGCCTGTTTGGTTAGGCGTTGTTAGACTCAGTACGTGGAGAGCAACATAAGACGTCAGTGGATGCAGCTGGCTATGGAGAGGCACTCCTGTCACGTAACACGTGACTCTCGGCATTTCTGTGCGTCGTGACCTTCCCGGGTTAGCCTTTCTGTGGCTGTACTCGAGGTCAGTGTTCTGTCGCCTCTGTGACGTTCTGGTCGTGCGTGGGGCAGTGTGCACGACGTCCTGGTCGTGTTGTCGGTTGTCAGTCTAGGTTTTCCTAGGCTTTCATGTTGTCCTTGCGGGTCTTCGCTTTAGGCCTGGCGTTTTGTCGACAGATCGGCAACTCCTGACTGTGTCAGCTCCGAGTCGCCTTCCTGCTGTTGCTTGGAGTAGTTTGGGGTGCCGAGGTTAGTTCGGTAGCCGTTGTTTGGCACGAGCTCTTCCCCCTCTTCCTTAGCTTGCTCCCTACTCCTGCTACCCGTCTGTTCCTTTACTGTGTTCTAGTGTAGACTTGCAGCTTTCTAGTGTATGATGCGGGACGGATGACGACCGGGCTAAGACCTACGACGGACTCGAAGTGCGGCCAGCACTAGCATACTAAGGCAAGCCGGGCGGCTGACCACTGTGGTATTCTCTGGGTGGAGACGTCTCTCAACAGTGACTCTCTTGAGCCCGACGATCGTCCCTTGCGAGGGAAACGTGGGGATCGCGGTGATTAAGAAACCACCGTCGTCTAGGGTGCTAATTCGCGCTCGATGCTCAATTGGAGCTATGGAACGGGTGCTCACAACTCACAAACGCGGTGAATTTGAAACTAGCTATCGACCCTATTCTCACAAACGCAGTAATATAGAAAGCATACTAAACAGCAAATGTAAGGATCGGAACGAGCACGTACCTCCACGACTAGTCGTGGGGAAGAATTCCCGTCCGATTTCTGAACAACCCCAATACACACAAGATTAACTTTACAATTTCAGAAGCTTGGCCCACTCCACACAGGGAGGTATCAGGCTACAATCAATAACTTTGGGGTTGCTGGAACCCGGGTTGACGGGCCACACTCGCAGGAGGCGAGGAAAGCGTGCCGGAGCCGCTCGGGTACGCCGACAGAAAGTTGACCCAGTTCTGCCCGCGCTGGTCACCCTGCGCTGCAAGCTTGCGGAGGTTGGTACGGCTGGATCCGATGCCCGATCGGAGCGCCGTTTATTGGAGAATGTCGACGACTGGATGTAGTATCTTCACTCCGAAGATCGCGAATAGATGCCTTTAGATCTGGGCGCAGTGACGAGTCTTCTGAGGTTCTGGTTTTGTGTTCACAGAACTGCACAGAAACACGGTAAAATGTTGGGAAAATGGTTGCTGATGTCGGATCGGGGCGTTCCTTATGGGAAAGGGTAGGCAACGTCCAGAGGAAGAAATACTATGAAGATCCCTCACACGGATCTTGGCCGGATGAAGCGGGGCAGGCTCTGAAAGTTGATTCTAGTTCTCAGTCGGGCCTGCTCAGACCAGCCCGCGTGATCCTACGAGAACTGCCGTCACGATCAGCACCGGTCACGGATCGGGGCGAAACTAGCGGCAACACAAAGAGGACTTGAAATACTACGATTGATATTCAGAAACTAACTTCAGATGGTGTCGGTATTGGGCTCTAGGAATTAAAACATGGACAACTTCAATTCTGGGAAGTATTCAGGAACCGATCTGCATGCCTCCACGAGAAAAATCGCCATCGTTGCTCACAAACTCCGCTCGATGCAAAACCAAAGCTGAAAGTTTGCTAACTTGCAGAGATATCACGGATAATTTTTGTGGAAGAAGAAGATAATAGGAAGAGGGGGATACAGGGTCGAGTCTCACGACCCAGTTCTGTCCAGTCACAGGACAACACAATGGGAGTCACACCCAAGAACACACAAAGAGAATCACTCTCTAATGAACTTTTCTTTCAACAAAACTTCATTCTATTAAGCATAAACACTATACATGCCATTATATAGGGAAATACAAGGGGTAGGGGAAAGGGAAGATCGATGGAGCAAGGGGAGAGGGAAGGTGGCTGCGCCCCCTTTTGATTGTGATGGGAGGGGAGACCAAGAAAGGGGAGGGGAAGCTTCCTCCCTTTGAAATTCAAAGGTAGGTGGCAGCCATATATGGTAGGCTAGCAGCCATTAGATCTTGACTAGCAGCCATCTATTAATCCATGTGGTGAATGGAGGTGGAAGAAGCTTAAAAAAACACAATTCCTAGCCTAATAAGCCAAAAGAGGGGGCGCCCCAATCTTGGGCCTTGAATGGGCCACATGTGGCCATGGCTTAACCAAGCCCATTCCAACCTAGATGGCTTAAGGCCAAATGTGGCCATGGCTTAACCAAGCCCATGAATGAAGAGAGCCCACTCTAGATTATCCAATCTAGAGAACCCATGTAGGAAGGAAGCCCATATGGCTTATGGATTCATTACAAATGGACCAAGGCCATTTCTACTTATGGAATGCTTAAGGGGCTTTAACAATTTGGCCCTTTAGGAGCCTTACAACCAGCCCATTAGCAAATTACATAAACAATACCCTTTACAAGCCCAATTTAATGCCAAAAAAGGTCCAAATTCAAGCCAAATTATCCCCCTTTTGAAGATAAGCCGATGTAGTCCACTTGGCGCTCCGTGTATGGCACCGTCGGTTCGCCGACGTGTCATGTGATCGCCCTGGTGTCCACACCAGTGTAGCTTTCCTTTTTGGTTACTGCTATTATTTACCCTGCAGTTTTTAGTGTGTTACTGCATGTTTTTCAGTGGGGATCCGTGTGACCCCTACTGAGCCAGTGACACGAGGCTCACCCCTGCTTTCCAGGTGGGGTGCTGTTCGTTCTGCTTCCATGGCTCCTGGATCTGCGTGCTGTTGTGGCCAGCTGGTACCCTCGTCGGGCTTTCCCCGACTTTCTGGTACGTCTTTCTTCTCTGTCGACTGTACTTGGTAGACTTGCTGTCATTCCTTTGGACTTGACTCTGGGTATATAATTGTTAATTGTAATATGTTAATTAAAAAGTAATTTTATTTCTACTATTTCAGCAACCCGGTCTAATGAAATTTAATTGCTTACTGCTATATCTGTCAGTTTAATGTACTACACGACAATCCTTTTTCCCTTCGGAGCTTTACCGCTCTTGGGAGGCTTCGCGGGTTCCAAGTGGTATCGGGTGTATTCGATTATCTTATCGGGTATATCTGGTATCCGGGATTCGGGTCGTCACAGTTGGTATCAGAGCGTTGTTGTGTGAAGTACATGGGAATCTCAGATATGTGGTTACCAGAGTCGTTAAAGTCCAGTACAGTCTTCAGTTGGCTTCGATTTTACGGTTCCGTGTTGCTTAGTTTTCGTGTATTGTCTTGTGTGTGCTATTCTAGCACTGTGCGCGGTGGTTTTGCTCTCATTAGGGTGTGACGAGGTGCCTCTTTACCGTTGTGATGTCTGTCTCGATCATGTTGTACTTGGCAGTGTTCGCCGGAAGGCTTGAATCTGTGGTACGTTGTTCGAGGGTTTCTTTGTAAGTTGTTCAGGTTGCTGTTGACCTTTGGCCTTGGTCTGATGACCATACACGTTTCCACTATGTTTTGGTCGTCCCGACTTGAGTCTGTTCAGCTCCTGATGTGTCCTACTTCTGTTGAAGTGCTCGACTAGATTCCGTGATTGAGAAGTTGCTCAGGCGAGCTAGGATTTTGCCTTCCTGGTGAGCTTTCGTTGTTGAGCTTGATGCTTCTCATCCCGTATGGTGGAGTCTTTTCGAGGTTGGCCTTGGAATTACTATCTTAGTGGTGCCTTTGTCCTGTGTCTACTTAAGTGTGGACAGCCTTACTCTGAGCCTGATCTGTTCGTCATTTTACGGTTGCTTGGCTTTGGACCTAATCCTTGTGTCGAGAGCTGTCACGTGCCGTGTTCTGTCGTGCCATGTCCAACGGCCGATGTGTTGTGAGGGCTCATTTATCGTTTCAGGACTTGGAGGTAAGCTGAGATTAGCATTTTTCCTTGTGCCTTGTGTTGAAGCTGCTGCTCTTCTCCTGTTGCACTTAGGCTCTTATGATCGGTTATTCACTGGGTCGGTACTCGTGGCGTGTTATTTGTGATCTTCATAGATTGCGATGGCGTCTGGTGTATGTTGAGATGCGATTACCGAGGTTGTTCTGTTGGCTATGTGCATCCCTTGAGTGCACGGCGGAAGTGTGTGGGCTGATAACCCACTGGTCCAGGATCGTTGTTGTTAGATTCTGACCGATCGAGAGATTTGCTTCTTCGCGATGTGACTTCATCTTGGCTTCTTGTGCCTTGACTTTGTCTGTTGCCGTGCTGTTGCTGGAGTTATTCTGCTATCGATATTGGCCTTTGCGAGTGTTGGGGAATTTGTCAGCATCCCTACTGATTGAGTACCCTCTACTCTGCGTTTCTTCTTGTGGGTGTTGTATTCTCGAGGCATGTCGGTAGTCCTTGAGATGCGTTCCCCGAGATTGTGGCTTTCCGTGTCATTTTCTCGTTGTTGTGGGTCTTCCTTGGTAAGCTGCTCGAGGCATGACTTGTTCTCTATAGTCGTGTGATCAACTACCGTTGTGTTTTGATGTGACCCTGCTCGCAGTCGTGTTCCGTGGTTCTGTGTGCTGTACGGAGTCGAAATCCTATGAGTATCGCCGCTGTGTTATTTTGTGAGTGCTATTTCCGTATGATTTTGTGTTTCTGCCTCGGACCATTGTCTTGTCAGTAGCTTGCCGTACTCTTCTTTCCTGGTAGAGTAGCTTGCGACTCGGTCAGATGTGTTGTCTGATGAGGATTGACTTGGTTGCACTTGTGGTCCAGCGGTGTTGTAGTCATTGGCGTCTTGTGTGCCAGGTATTCCTTGTTACCTTTGGCACTAGAGCCGATGATGTGGTCGAGCTATCAGCTGAGAGGACTGTGTCTCCTTGTGTAAGCTGCTGCTTGCCGTGCTGTCGTTGTGTTCCTCGGTCTCGGTTGTCTGTTGTTGTGGCAGTCGTGTCTCCATTTCTGGTGAGACGTGAACGGCGTTGCCCTGTTTCGGAGGTGTTGGACTTAAGTTCACTTGCGTTGTACTCTGCCCAGAGCATGTGCTTGTGATGGTAGTCTGACTGTGTTCCTCTGAGTTGTGTTTCTCGAGATTTGTGTTGTTTCGTGGTTGAATCCGTTGGGTTGTCCGTCCCTGCTTCTTCCTTCTTGTTAGTCCTTAATTTTGAGGATGGATTTTCTTAAAGGAGGGGAGGATGTAATGCCCCGGATCTTTGCTGGATCCTTAGTGGATCTTTGTCGGATCTTTATCAGGTCTTTCGGATCCTTTTTGGAGAGTTTCGGATCGCTTTTGTAGCTCCCGAGTTGAGTTTTTCGATCCGTGTGAGTTTTTCCCTCGTACTAGTTACGGAACCCTACAGTGAGTTTATTTCTCAATTCATCGACTCGTGGATGCCGCAGTTACGATGTACTCTTCGAGCCGATTGTTTTGACTATTTTTACGTATTTTTCTGAATTAGTGCATTTTTGACGCATTTTACGGATTTTCAGAAATTAGAACAAATTTCTAATTTCTCCTTTTCTAACCCACCTCTTTCTCTCATCTCACTCACGCCCTCACTCTCTCTCTCTCTCTCCCGTTCTCTCGTTCTCTCACCCTCTCGGCTCCGACTGCGGATGGAGGCGGCCGTGGGCGAGGTGACGACGTTGGGGAGCTGCTGAGGCGCGTGATGGAGAGAGGATCGGTGCAGTTTGGGCGCGATCTCGAACGGTGGATTCAAAGCCGACGGTTCGGTTCGCGATGTGATTTTCGGCATGGTTTAGTTGCTTCGGCGCTCGGTTTCTTCGGTGGAGGTAGGGAGATGGACCGCCACTTTGTCCTGCACATTTTCCCTACTTTTGTGCATAGTTTGGTGCTCGATCGGGGGAGATCGGGCCGGTTTAGTGAAAATCATCATTTTCGGAGTTTTCAGGGTTCGCCAGAAAACGGCAACCATTTACGACGTGGTTAGTGTTAAAATGACCGCAGGGATGTCTGGATCCCATTCACGTCAGTTTCGTGTCGATCGGTTGTCATTCGGGGCCGGTAGGAGTCCGGGAACCCCGGTGACCCGTTTTGGGTCGAGTCGTCAGAATTGCCCCGTTCTTGCGTTTTAGCGCGTGCATGTGGGCTTTTTAGCCTCCAGACATTATTTTTCATCGTTTAGCTTTGTATCCCCTGCACTTCGGTGTGTATGGGGTGTGGAACGGGCCGATTCCGCATTTCCATTATTTCCCCGCCGTGGCCGGTGTAGCGGTCGTTTCAGAGACCGTCACAGTCTCTGACGGCCCTACGATAGACCGCCACAGGCTCTGGGCGTTTCAGTTTTTGTGAGGCTATGGGAGTGTGACGGTCCATCATTGGTGCGTCAGAGCCCTCTGACGCATCCAAGTAGGTGCGTCATAGCCATTTCATTTTCTTGAGGTTCTGGTCAGCCAGTTGCCCTGACGGCCCAGTCCTCATGCGTCACAGCCCTATAACGCGCCTTCCTTGGGCCGTTACATGCTGTTTGACTGGATTTGACCATGTCAGTCAGTTTATGTAGCGGTCGTTCCCCTATGCGTCACAGCCTTGTAACGCGCTTGTCCTAGGCCGTTACACACTGTTTGGCCGAGTTGGGTGGCTGTGTCGGTTGACTCTAACGACCTTGCCCCCATGCACCAGGGTGCTGTAACGCGTCCGTGATGGACCGTTACCTACTGTTCGACCAGTTTTTAAGCTTGGGCATGTTGGCTCTGATGCACTTGTTCTGGTGCGTCAGGCTCGTGTAACGCGCCTGTGGTGGTGCGTTACAGCCCTGTTGTGGTCGTGATGGCCGTTGGGTGGTTCGGTGTTCACCCGTGTGTTGGGCAGTCGTAGGTTTGTGTTCTAGGGCTTTGTTTGTGTGGCAGTGGTCTTCTGGATCGGTCGGGTTAGGTGACTGGGTGCGGTCTTTTCCCTGACTGCGACAGTTCCCTAACGACGTAATCTAGAACTGCCAATGCCCTTGCCTCCCGTTGCGTGGCGGCTGTTCCTTGACTACCGGGTCTACCTAGCGGTTGAATGATGGTCCGTTCGGCCAGAGTGTTGTTATTGACGTTTCGGTTTCTGCTTTTCTTGGCTTGGTCTCGTGGTTTGCCCGTGACCCGTGGGTGTCTGTTGACGTCCTATGAGGGTAGTAACCATGATGGGACAGCCAGAAATGCCTGTGCTTGCTGCGTGTGGGTCTGTGCGTCAGTTGTTTGTGTCGGTGTTGTCTGGCTCCGGTCGACCGGGGGTTACCAAGGGGTTGACAAGTGGCTTTGTGTGTCTCAGCAGTTCTGTCCAGCTCGAGACATTGGTTCTGGATGCCTCGAGGTGTCATCATACCTCAGACCGTGTGTCCAGGCGTGCTGAGGATTCTCGGTGTTCCCTCAGGTCTCCGTGCGTCGCTTTCTTGCGGAGTGTGTTGTTTTCCCTGGCATAGGAGTTAGACCGATTGGCGGCTTGTTCTGCTATTCGTGACGATCTTGCCTTCGAGTCGTCCGACTCAAGGATCGTTGCGCTGGTAGGTCTAGTTACCTTATCCTGAGTCGGTCGGTAGTTGTCTGTACTGCCATTGGTGCTTGGAAGTACGGGTGACAGTGTCTGTTTAACCTGTCTGTACTTCGGCACTTGTGTTTTGGGTCTCTGTGTTCGTGAGCCTCCACCTTCTGTTACCCTCGACTTTCAGTTGTCGACCCACCTCAGGAGTGGTGGGAGGGGTGTTCTCGTTAAATGGTTCCTAAGCTAGTTCCGTGGGCTCCCGGCTCGGTTACCGTAGCGTCCTACGGGGGGAGAATACTAGCTAGAGGCCTGGCTTAGGCGAGAGCCAGTGTGTGCACACGTGGTTAGGGGCTTGTGGATGAGGCGCCGATGGGCGTTCCCATGACTAGTTACTCAAATTCGGTTGCTGTTCTAGTTTGGGTCCGGTCAGCGTGTACTGGAGTCTCCGCCTGTTTGGTTAGGCGTTGTTAGACTCGGTACGTGGAGAGCAGCATAAGACATCAGTGGACGCAGCTGGCTATAGAGAGGCACTCCCGTCACGTGACACGTGACTCTCGGCGTTTCTGTGCGTCGCGACCTTCCCGGGTTAGCCTTTCTGTGGCTGTACTCGAGGTCAATGTTCTGTCACCTCCGCGACGTTCTGGTCGTGCGTGGGGCAGTGTGCACGACGTCCTGGTCGTGTTGTCGGTTGTCGGTCTAGGTTTTCCTAAGCTTTCTTGTTGTCCTTGCGTGTCTTCACTTTAGGCCTGGCGTTTTGTCGGCAGATCGACAACTCCTGACCATGTCAGCTCCGAGTCACCTTTCTGCTGTTGCTTGGAGTAGTTTGGGGTGCTGAGGTTAGTTCGGTAGCCGTTGTTTGGCACGGGCTCTTCCCCCTCTTCCTTAGCTTGCTCCATACTCCTACTACCCTTCTGTTCCTTTACTGCGTTCTAGTGTAGACTTGCAGCTTTCTAGTGTAGCTTTCATGTTTGGCTACTGCTATTGTTTACCCTACAGTTTTTAGTGTGTTACTGCGTGTTTTTCAGTGGGGATCCGCGTGACCCCTACTGAGCCAGTGACACGAGGCTCACCCCTACTTTCCAGGTGGGGTGCTGTTCGTTCTGCTTCCGTGGCTCCTGGATCTGTGTGCTGTTGTGGCCAGCTGGTACTCTCGTCGGGCTTTCCCCGACTTTCTGGTATGTCTTTCTTCTCTGTCGACTGTACTTGGTAGACTTACTGTCCTTCCTTTGGACTTGACTCTGGGTGTATAATTGTTAATTATAATCTGTTAATTAAAAAGTAATTTTATTTCTGCTATTTCAGCAACCCGATCTAATGAAATTTAATTTCTTACGGACACGACAATCCTTTTTCCCTTCGGAGCTTTACCGCTCTTGGGAGGCCTCACGGGTTCCAAGTGGTATCAGGTGTATTCGATTATCTTATCGGGTATATCTGGTATCCGGGATCCGGGTCGTCACATGTACCATCTCGGGTCCTGTCAATAGTCGATCACCATCTTCAAACCAATTTAACGGTGTACGACAAGGACACCCATACAAAGCTTCATACGGAGCCATATCGATACTGGAATGATAGTTATTATTATAAGAGAATTCCACTAATGGCAAATGTTGATTCCATGAACCCTGCCAATCCAGACAACATGATCGCAACATATCTTCTAATGTCTGTATAGTCCTCTCAGACTGACCATCAGATTGTGGATGATACGCTGAACTAAATGCCAATTCTGTGCCCAATGCCTTTTGAAAACTCCGCCAGAAGCCAGAAGTAAAATGTGGGTCACGGTCTGACACAATGGATATTGGAATTCCATGCAAGGGCACAATCTTCGCAACATAAAGCTCGGCCAATTTCTGAACACTCCACATCACCTTGATCGGCAACATTCTTGCTGTCTTGGTCAGACGATCAACTAACAGCCAAATACCATCATAGTCTTGTGAAGTCTAGGGTAAACCCACAATAAAATTAGTGGTGACATGGTCCCATTCCACATCAGAATCTCCAAAGGTTGAAGCATTCCTCCGGGCCTTTGATGCTCAGCTTTGACATGTTGACATGTCAAACATTTAGATAAAAAATCAGCTACATCCCTTTTCATACCTGGCCACCAAAATTGCCTTTTCACATTATGATATATTTTCGTGGTGCCGGGGTGAATAACATAACGGGATCCATGCGCCTGACGTAAAATAGCATTTCTCAACAAATCATCAGCTAGAATATAGAGTCTACCTCTGAATCTAATCACTAAATCATTATAGAACTCCACATCTGGCATCAACACAATGCGAGATAACTCAGAGTCCGCCTGCTGTGCCTCCCTGATCTACTGATAGATAGATGGAGTCATCACCAGACTAGCAAAAATAGCTACCATCGGATCACGGGAAATTTTCAATCTGAATGTCTCACAAGGAAACTGTTCCCACAATTTCCATTCTTGTATTAGCAAATGACTGAGTTGCACTTTTCTGCTCAGTGCATCTGCTACCACATTTATCTTGCCAGGTTGATAAGACAGAGTAAAATCATAATCTTTCATGTACTCCATGTACCTGCACTGACGAAGATTCAAATCTTTTTGAGAAAACACATACTTCAAACTTTGATGATCTGTAAAGATCTCAAATTTCTCACCATACAAGTAGTGTCTCCAGATTTTCAATGCAAAGATCACCGCCGCCAACTCCAAATCATGGGTGGGATACTTTTCTTCTTGCTATTTTAATTGCCGGGATGTGTAGGCTATAATCTTGCCATGTTGCATGAGCACTGCACCCAAACCTACTCGAGAGGCATCCGTACACACAACGAATCCCCCTAAGCCAGAAGGTAAAACAAGCACTGGAGAAGTAGTGAGCATCATTTTCAACTTATTGAAGCTCTGTTCACATTTATCCGACCACACAAATGGCACATCTTTGCGAGTCAATTTAGTCATTGGTGCGGCAATTCGTGCAAAATCTTGAATGAATCTTCTATAATAACCAGCAAGACCCAGAAAGCTTCTAATCTCTTTCATAGTCTTCGGGCTTTGCCATTGAAGAACATGTTCAATTTTAACAGGGTCAACTGCAACTCCATTGCCAGAAATCACATGGCCTAGAAAATGAACTTTTCGTAGCCAAAACTCACATTTGCTGAATTTTGCATAAAGCTCATGATCTCGCAGAGTCTGCAATACCACCCTAAGATGCTGAACATGCTCCTCCTCAGAAGCAGAATAGACCAAAATGTCATCCACAAAAATCACCACGAACTGGTCTAAGTATGGACGAAACACGCGGTGCATTAGGTCCATAAATGCTGCTGGAGCATTGGCTAGCCCAAATGACATAACCAAAAATTCATAATGACCATACCTCGTGCTAAAGACAGTCTTCTCAACACCAGATTCCCTAATCCGCATTTGGTAATAACCATATCGAAGATCAATTCGAGAAAAGACACATGCCGACTGAAGTTGGTAGAATAAATCATCGATCCTAGGCAAAGGATATTTATTCTTGACAGTCACCTGATTTAATTGCCTGTAATCAATACATAACCTCAGGCTTCCATCTTTCTTCTTCATAAATAATACAGGTGCACCCCATGGAGAAAAGCTAGGACGGATATAGCCTTTTTCCAACAACTCTAGTAGCTGTGCTCTCAATTCCTTCAATTCGGCGGGAGCCATACGGTAGGGTGCCTTTGATAAAGGTGCTGTACTTGGAATCAATTGAATCACCATCTCAATCTCTCGCTTTGGAGGTAAGCTTGGTAACTCATCAGGAAACACATCAGGAAATTCACAAACCATAGGAATATCATCTATCTTCTGCTGTGGTGCCTTAACAACAACTACAGAAGCAAAGAATCCCTGACAACCTGCATTAAGCAATCTACATGCTCGAATAGCAGAAATAAGCAAGCGAGGAGAACGAGATCGAATACCTTGAAAATAAAATGTCACTTTCCCAGATGGCTGAAAATAAACCTTCTTTGTTTTACAATCAACCACGGCTCCATAATCCTCTAACCAATCCATGCCCAGAATAACATCATAGTCTACCAGCTTCAACGCATAGAACCTAGCTTGCAACTGCTGATTCCCAATCACTATAGGAGTCTCATCAAGATAGAAAGGAGTAAACATGAACTCCCCAGAAGGCAATTCAACAACTAACTCACAAGACATCTCTGATGTCGACTCCTCAATATAGGCAACAAAATCTTCAGAAATAAATGAATGAGAAGCACCCGAGTCAGAAAAAATACGTGCAGCATGACCATAAATCATAATAGTACCTTCCACAAGATGAGATGCAACTGCTTCCGAATGAGTCATATGCATGACTCTCCCTTTTTGCTTCTTTCCACCTGCAGTAGACTGCTGCGATGACGACACTGATGCTTGGGAATACTACTGCGACTGTGATGGTGGCGGAGGTCGGAACTGTTGTGGCTGTGAAAATGGAACAGGCTGCTTTGGCCTCAATGGACAATAACGAACCACGTGTCTCACCCGATCACACCGAAAACACACCACAGGCATCGAACACGGTCTACCCAAATGGCTACTACCACACCTCGGACATGGTCTCAGCTGACTACCCACCGATCCCTATCGCTGAAAAGAAGAGAGTGCTGATTATTGTACACCACCAGATGAAGCTTGCCTATCATACTACTTCTTGGATTTCCTGAACATCCGCCTGAATTTAGATTTCATAGGGGTAGTACCACTGGCAAAAGGAATAGAAGATGGAACCCCGGACATACTCGGTTGACTACTAGCCTGCTGACGCTACGCACTCTGTTACACTAACTCAACCTGGGTTCACCCTTGAGATCTTGCCATATCAAGTTGTAATGCGGCTGCTGTTTGATAAGCTATATCTAACTCTGCCACCCTGGTTGCAATAAGAGGCTGCCTCAGCTCTGGCTTCAAACCACGTAAAAATTGCTCAGTCTTCAGCCCTTCATCAGCAAGAATATGAGGAGCATATCTACCTAATTCCATAAATTTGTTCTGATATTGCAAGATTGTCATATCTCCCTGGGCTAACACCATAAACTGGTACATTTTGCCCATCCTGAGATAAGCTGGACTATATGTACGCTCGAACGAAGTAACAAACTCCTTCCATGCGATTAGTCGAAGAGGACGAGACTTAAAAGTCACTTCCCATTCTGTGGTCCACCACGCGAGTGCTGCCCCCTGCAACTGAAATGTAGCTAGCATTACCTTCTCATCTTCGGTGTATTCCATAGAACGGAACACACACTCAGTCGCATCCAGCCAAACCCTAGCTGCATCTGGATCCGCTTGTCCTTCATAAGTTGGTGGGTGGAATAAAAGGAATTCCTTTAGAACTCGACCACTCCCACCTTGAGGCAATAAATCTCCACCAGCATTAGGATCAGCACGGCCTTGCCCTTGAACATTCGCTGGAGGAATAGAAGAATCACTTTCTTCTCCTGGAACATCTCGGGGCACATTGGCTTGCAATTGAACTCTCCGTCTAGGCGCCATTAAATCTAAGCTTAAGAGAAGACACATAATGAAGGAACCATAAGCAATCACGGGAAAACATCCTAAGCCAGCAATTGTGGTACACACAGACTTGTTCTAGACTATTGCAATTTCAATTCCTTCTACAACACCCCAATCACGCTCTGATACCAACTGTAACGACCCGGATATCAAGATACCGGTAAACCGATACCAAGAACTCGGAGATGCCACCCAAGAGGCTGATGAGGCCTCGTAAGGGTTGGGAGGATTGTTAAGGAGGTGTATAATGAATTGGAATTACACGCGCATTTTAAAATAAACAGAAGCAATTTACAATATCAGAGCGATATATTCATATAATAGTTTGGATTCATCCATTACAAGTCCAAACACAGTTAAGAAGTCAAAAGAAGACAACTACATGGGGCATACCCTAGACAAAAGAGAAAGAAAGACCATTGTTGGCACCTAAGACTATCCGCCAAAAGCGTGTGGAAAACTCACGGACTACTGCTCCGTCTCACCTGGAAAGGAAGGGTGAGTCTCACATCATAGACTTAGTAGGGTTCACGCAGATCCCTACCTCGCAGCCAAACTCATAAAAATAGTTAATAACATAATGGCATAGGAAAACAACAGTTGGATAAAGCTGTTCAGGTATAAGAACAATTAAATATAGCCAAACACAAATGCCAACTTATCCCATGTTAATTCGAATGAATAATTAATCACGAGAATCATAGTCTACCAATAGAATTAAAACTCAACATTTCCAAGTTACAGGAGAAAGAGAGGACCACTAGAAAGAAGACCAGACGTGTCCACTGACGACTTATACTGCGTCTAGGGTATCTCCACTTGCCTGGAACGTGACGAGTGAGACACGCAACAGTAACCGAGTCAAGTACTAGTCAGGGTTACACTCTTCAGTGTCGATCCACGCCCCTGACCACGTGTGCACACACAGGCTCAATGTCTTGAGCCAGGTCTCTAGCTAGTTTTTCCCTCAGTAGGATGCTACTGACAAGCAAGGGGGCCCACGGAAACTAGCTTAAAAACCATACACCGGGACTACCCCTCCACCTCTCCTAGGTGGGCCGGCACTAAAGGTCGTCGGGTTACGACTAGTGGTTCCATCACAAGGAAAGAGAAAATAACTCAACTGGGATATAAACATGTGCCATAGTTCATAAAAATACTTAAACATGGCGCATATGCAATATTAAATGCATAATTAAATAAGTAGGATTGAATTTATAAACTGTAGGGACTAGGCGGTCTAGTCAGGGCCGCAAAGCTCAGGTAGCGGTCGAACGACTAGCCGCTTCACTGACCATGGCGGTCTCACCCTGGCTGCTTAGCTACGATCACTTCATATATTGAACAGAATAAAAACGGTCTGGACAGGACCGTTCTGATCAAGAGACGGTCGCGCGACTGACCGCCCAGTGATAAAAACGGTCCGGTCTGGGCCGCTAGGCTCGCACCACCTCACAGGGTAAAAGGAGCTTGGCGGTCGGTTGCTGGGCCACTACTGTTGATAAACGGTCAGACGAAGGACCGCCGTTAAACAGAAACGGTCAGACCGAGACTGCTAAGGTCCACCGCCGTATACGCCTAATAAAACGGTCCCTGGAAGGACCGCTATTAACCCAGATGTCCCAAAACGGGAGTAACTCAATTGGAACCCCTCCTAATCGATTCAAATCGACGGGAATACAATTTTAAACCTGCTCCTTGCCATCACACATCCATTCCACATCATTTTTACATCCAAAAATATAAAAACAATGGCTATGGAGTGATTTTCATGGATTAAAACATAAATGACTATGTTCATGGATTTTGAATCAAACTAAGCATATAAGCATGCCAATGGAAATGAAATCAATAGGAGAACACCCTAAGGCGAGTTAGAATCTATCCCCTTACTTGTTTTGCCGATTCTAAGCCGTTCTGCGCCCGTTCTTCACGAGGAAACCACGACCTAAATGGTGGATTTTCCACCTCCACGCTCCACGGGTCGCCTCCACGACGACACCTCCGCTCCACCAACGCCTTGGGCTCACCAAGGCCACCTCCTGCAATTCCAACAGGGTCCTGGGGAGATCACACCACCAAGAGAGCAAGGAGAGGGGAGAGACAAACGTGGGAGAGAAAGAGAGGAAAACCTCTCTTCGATGGTTTCAAAACAAAAGCATTTGCCTTTTTTTTTGTTATAAAACCTTAAATTGCAATATGGCATCAATAGGAGTAAAATTGCATATATGCCCTATCTAACTTCTAAAAATTTTATAGAAATGTCTAAGCCCACTAAACTAGGCCCATTAAGCCCATTAAAATAGCCTCAACACATGAATTGCTTTATATTTCGATACCGATAGGAATCCGTTAACTACCGGGTTTCACAAGTAAGTCCTGAGACATAGGCTCTGATACCAACCTAATTGTCACGTCCCGAGCCATATGTTTACATCGGAAGTAACTCGGGGGAAACGTGAACAGTCGGCAATACGCCTCAAGCTAGCAATCAAGATCAGAGCGAAATAACATCCACATAAGAGGAATGCATAAGAATTAACCAAAAATTCTAACTTTTATTGATAATAGTGATCCAAGTACATGAATATCAAATTCTTTGACATATAGTCAACTAGACTTAATTAAAATAAAAATTACATCATATGACTCAATAAAGTGAAAATTACAAGACGAGACTCGGACCCGTTGCTAGAATAATCCGAATCCGACTCACTTGAATTTTTTGAAAAGATTGAAAAGTAGGGTATGAGTACACTTGCCCAGTAGGTATCTTCGCATCAACATGGAGGCATGCTTAAAGTGATTACATTTTCGCTCTAATGAGTAAGGTAGAAGAAATGCGCTAAAACACGTGAAATAAACAACACAATTTGAACTGTAGAGATATGAAGAATATGAATGAAATTGGGAGCATGATCAAGTAAGATAATATGGTAAAATGACATTTCATTAACAAGAATGTACTTCATAACCATAAAGGCTATCCACTAGAAAGTCGTGAACAAGAAAGTACTAGCAAGCATGTAATTGTCACAATATTGCCTCATGGTTTTCACCTGTCTATAAAAAAAGTACTCCCGGTGCAATGCGATGCCAGTATTCATCGTACCCCATGATTTTCAGCACGTTTTCAACTCTCTGCCGAGACGTCTAGCTTGGAGCCCTTGGACACTATCCGTGCCCGCTCTTGCATCTTCAAGTTACAGATCAAGCAACTTCCATGAGAATAAAATAACGTTCCGGCCAATAATGTTTGATCAATTCAATAATAGTTCCATGATAATGTAACCAAGGTAAAGAACACATCGAAGTAAGATCACAAGAGTTAAAGAAAAGATTTAAGTCAAGGTCAGGCCATGGAAGGAATTCGGCAGCATAACAGTACATTCTTAGATTTCCATAAGTCATTAATGTCTTATCGACAAGGTGTTAGGTTCCAGACAATCATTAAACCATCTAGGAACTTAGGAAAACCAACCCAAAGGTCAAACCTCGGGTTTAGACAGGGTCAGGAATTTAGCAATCATTTCCTAGACCGTTTATGGACTTAGGCAGTCAAATTAGGACCGTTTCAGTCACAGTAGAAGTTTGATGTATGCGGTCATGGGCTGACCGTTTGAAGATAGAAGCGGTCACGGGCCGACCGCTAATGGGCCTTAGCAGTCGTCTGAGGACCATTTCTAGCCAGAACTCAGAAACACTCCCGTAGTGTAAGTGCTTTCTAGATAATTGGGCTTTGAGGATACAACCAGCTCGACGTCCTAGTGGGAATCCCAGGCTCACGGAGATTTACGGAGGTCTTGAAACAAGATCACCTACTCCGGTGGAAGGAATATCCAACGAAGAGAATCACAAGTCCAAGAAAGTGTGCCTATAGTGCATAGTGTTTCTAATGACACCGTACCGGAGTACGTGCCATGTACTTAAGAAAAGACTCAAAAGATGAGAGTGAGACCGTGATGAAACAGTGATCAAACATTAATAAAACAAGTCCATCTATCATTTGAAATATGAATTTAATACAAGAGTATAGTGTTTTGGCATGAACTATTATAAGTTTAAAATAAGTATTTAAAATGTGTAAGGCATGCAATCTATCAAGGGTAATGCACAATATAACCAATATTACGAATATGAAGTCAAAATTAGGAATAAAAACTATTTACCTAGACTTAACATATAGTTAATAGGGTCAATCTGCCATCTGTTTGGAATTAACAAAGTGCAGATTACAGGAACCAAATAGCGGTTAGATGATTGTCGCCTACCATGGGTTAGCGGTCTATTGCAAGGCCGCCATATACCTCTAATGGTCACAATAAGACCGTTTCTTCTTATCTGTAGCAAAACAACAGTAAAACCAAAGTACATGCTAATCTAGGGAGGTAAAGCATATACTACATGCTAGATAGAGAGAGAGAAAATGGTTATATAATGACGATAACTCATGGAGATGCATAGGCTGTCAAGAGTTAAGCTAAGGTTATCATCTTTGTCATTAAGGGTAGAAATTATGCATGTAGAAAAAACTTGGATGCGTAGTGCCAATGAAACCTTAAATACTCTATGTAGAAAGTATGAAAATTCATGAAATCAAAGGACTTTTATTCCTAACTTGATATTTTAGCCATCCACGAGATAACCTACCTCTGGGACAAGCTTTAGACTTCGAATTTCTAATTGAAAGATCGCCGAGGTTCCTGCACATCCTGTGCTAAATCAGCAACTTCATGCCCCTCTAAATTCTGATTCTCTTGACCTAAAATCGTGAAATTTGGAGGGTAGGTAGAAGATATGAAGGGAAATAAAAAGTTCTAAAGGATCAACTTCTAAATACCTCGATTAGGGCTTTGAATTTTCTGATCTTCATTGGATTGGCACACTGGTTCCTGTGCAACCTGTTACGAACCAGCGACTTGTAGACGCCCTAATTCTTCAACGGCTGGGTCTTCTAGCATGAAAATTGGAGGGGAGTTAGATAAAATTAAGGAGAACAAATTAGTCTAAAGTATAACCTGAGAAGATGTCTCCTTACCTTCGAAATATGCGAGCCAACATTAGGGTTCGCATGGGTCAAAGTTAGGATCGATTTAAAGGGTTTATCTAGGGGTTGGGGGATTAGATCGAGATGGGAGTCCTAATTTGGGGTAGGATTGATTCCCAAGAGTCCTAGACATGTTTACATGTCTACACACTTCGATCCATGAGGATTTGGATGCCAAAGATCCAAGCTTTTCATGTTTCTTCTATTCACGGAATCAGAAGGGCTTAGCGGTCATAGAGAGACCGCTAGGATTGATTGGCGGTCGCGCGATAGACCGCCATTCGGCCCTTTGTTTAAATTTTGAATTTTCACATTTATCCCCTATTTGTCCCTTTTTGAACTATTTATCTCCTTTTTAATTCCCATTATGTTTCTATAATTGGGCTTGGGCCTATTAGACTTGGATTTGGGTCTTATGGGCCTATTTAGTGGATTTAAACATAGCATAATATATAGGTCTTTAAATAATTTATTGAATAGACCTTTATTTCTTAAATAGCCCATTAAGTACTTAATTACTTAATAATTATATTAAATCCCTAAAAAATTCTTAGAAAAATTCTCGGGCGTTACACATACTCCGAAAATTACGATGGAGACCCCCGGCGCCAGCCCGCGCGCCAGCTTGAGCCACGGTTTGGAGGACTTGGGTGAGACCCACAACGGTTTGTTGCATAGCTTCCCAGTTAGTGCGGTTAACAGCCATTGCGAGAGTGAAGTGCCTGAGAAAACAATTAATTAATTATTTCCTATGGAATTGATGAAGATTTATTCTAAGGATAATTTCCAAATAACTATCTCATCCCGGGCTCTACCTAATCTCACATAGGTTGGAAAATTTCTTTCCTTAGTTCATAGGTGTGGGTCCTTAATCCTTGGACTTAGCCTATGACATGACATTTTTCTAGGACTTACTTATGCCTAGGCTCTGATACCAACTTAATTGTCACGTCCCGAGATATGCAGCGGAATTAAGTCAAGAACGTGAACAACCGGCAAGATAAGCCTCACGCTAAAATGATAATCAAAGCACTAAACATTCACACACATGAGAGTGAACACAAGATAGTATATAACTCAAAATCCACTTTATTCCATCAAAGTAATCAAAGTTTACAAAACCCTTGACTTGACTTTCTTTATTACATTTTGACTCTGTTTGACCACAAGACTCAAATAAAAGAAAATTACACTGACACGACTATCATTAATGACAATCTAAGAATTCGCTCTTTCTTCATTGGCTCTCAGATCCGCCACTTGCATAGTTCGAATCCTACCCGCTAGAGTCTCCTAAAAAGATTCGAAAGTAGGAATGAGCACACTTATCCAGTAGGCATCTTCGTATCAACATGAAGGCAATACTTAAGTAATTAGCATTTTAGCTCTAGAAGGCAAGGTAATGAAAATATAATAAATCACACTAATAAAACCAAAGTAACACAAATGGCATGATATGACCAAGATAAGAGAATATAAGAGCATGATCAAGTAAGACTATAGTATGAATGTAAGTTTGGCCTTTCATGAACGAGAATGTACTAGCATGTATCGAGAATGTACTTTTCATAACCATAAAGGCTACGCACTAGAAAGTCATGTAACAAGAATGTATAATTTCATGATGAGTCTTGTGGATTTCATCCGTTTATAAAAAAAGTACTCCCGGCACAATGCGACGCCAGTGTTCATCATACCCCATGGTTTAAAGTATTTTTTCGGCCATCTGTCGAGGGGGCTAGCGTCGAGCCTTTGGACACTGTCTGTGTCCGCTCTTGCATCTTTAAGTTATAAATCAAGCAACTTCCACGAGAAAATATAATATTCGGCCAGTAATATAAAGCTCAAACAATAAGTTCATGATAGCAATTATCAAGGCAAGAACACATCAAATATGAACATGTGAGTTCAAGGATGAATTAAAGATAAGGTCATACTACGGGAGTAATCCAGCAGCATAACGGTACGTTTATTAAATTCCATAATTCATTAATAGCTTATTGAATAAGGTTTTGGGTCCCAGATGATCCATAGACCATCCAGGAATAGAATAGGCACAACTACCCTTGGGTTAAACCCGGGGTTGAAAACAAGTCCGACAGAATGTAGTCAAGTTAGGACCGTTTCTTGAAGGTAGCAGTCAAGTCAAGACCGTAATAAAGTGGATTCAATAGAGAAAGAAGGAACATGTCGACGCAGTTACCAGGCTTGGAAGAAGACGGTCGCAACAAGACTGCTACTTGGAAGTCACAGTCGCCCAAGGGTCGCTATCTGTCCAGGTTGCAGGAAAGCATCGATAACACAAGTGCTTTCTAGATTAATAAGCTTTAGCGTACAACCAGCTCGGCGTGTAATGTCCCGAGTTTTTCGGATATTTTTCGGATCAAGATCTGTGAGTTTCGGATCACTTTCGGGGGTCCCGGAGTGCGTTTTATGGTTTACGCATTTTTTTCCCTGACAAGCCTTCGGAACCCTGTACAGGGTGAACCGTTGTGTTCTCTTACTCTAGAATGTTACCAGTGCGTCGAGCGTGTTCCCAGGATCAGGAAAATAATTTTTCCCAATTTTTCACATTTTTTAGATTTTTAAGATTTCTATATAATAAACCCTTTTTGTTTTCTTTTTCCCCTCTCCTTCTTCTTTTTCCCCTTCCTTTCTCTCCCGTGAGAAACCCCCCACCCCATTCGACCGTTGCGCGCCCCTTTCCTGTCCGAGCGCGACCGTGGCGTTCCCTTCTTCTCCGGCTGCAAACAGCGAGCCGAGGGGAGGCCATGACGACGACGGCGGCGACGAGGCGAGCGTGGTGATTCTATTTTCGCAGCGTGGGGCGTGGTGTTCGTGATTGACCGTGATTTGTAGATCGGCGGTGATCCGGAGGATTTGTGGCTTCTTTGAGGTAGGGGGATTGATCCTTACCTTCTTTACCGCATTCCCCGCGATTTGTAGGCCGAAGGGAGCTTGAGAGGGGTATGTTTTGTGTTGGGAGCGTAAAATCCATGTTTTGGGGTTGAGCGTCGGATCTAGCATTTTTCAGGGTTTTCGATCGATCTATGGGCATGGAATGATGC
Source organism: Amorphophallus konjac (assembly GCA_022559845.1). Lineage (NCBI taxonomy): Eukaryota > Viridiplantae > Streptophyta > Magnoliopsida > Alismatales > Araceae > Amorphophallus > Amorphophallus konjac. The sequence continues at coordinate 343,354,399 of CM040125.1, forward strand.
TAGGAAGATTGGGGAAGAGTTCCCCTTTGTTTCCCCGCCGTTCACATCGATTTTGCGCTCGGGTCGGAGTTGCGGTCCTACCAGCATGAGGCGGTCCGCTGGAGACCGCAAAACGTTTTCGAAAAGTCAGTTGGGTGTTGCGGTTCCCAGGGGACCACCACTCTTGTGTTGCGGTCTTGCGACTGACCGCTACCCTTGGGGTAGCGGCCAGCCGCCGACCATTTCTATGGTCCGGTCAACACACCCTAGGGATGCGTGATATGACCATTGGGGGGACCCCTGCCAAGTTGCGGCCAAGGCATGGCCATTTCCTGGTGGGGGCGGTCCGAGAGTTACCGCCCACGGGGTAGCGGCCAGGCGATAGGCCGCCACCCAGCCCCTAGGGTTCACTGGATTGCGGCTATGGCATGGCCACCTCTTGGTGTTTGGCGGTCTCTGGGAGAGCGCTAGGCTTAAGTTGCGGCCCAGGGCTGGCCGCCATTTGGAGTGACGGCCCTGGGAGGACCGCCACTCTGTTTCCATATCAACCAGGGTTTCTAATGTGTCACGTGAGCCTCCAGATGAGTGGATTCCAGTCCCTTGTGGCGTTTGGCTCGAGGGATGCCTCGGGCACCCCATGAGAGTTGTTGAGTTATGGTTTTGATGATTGTTGTGATTGTTAAGTTATGTTTTTGATGATAACTAAACTTAATGTGTGATTAAGTGATGATAACTAAACTTATGGTTGATTGGACATGTTCTTGTTGACTGTGTACACTCATGTTGTTGTTTAAATGTGATTGAGTTGATTTTACAAGAGGCAAGAGGTTTCATAATCTCTTTAATGTGAACAAGACTCCTTAATGTGAACAAGCGTAGTATTAACCTTGACTATCTTGCTTGCAGGATCAAACTTATAATCTCATGGCAGTCGCCCGGTAAACCAAACGTGTGGATAAGCACCTTGCTTCTCTACCATTCAATTCATGTGGTATATGTCATTTATGGTCAAGAACCATTGGTAAGATTCTTACCTTGTCATAGCCATCAATCTCACCATGGGTATTCCATATACCTCTCATTTCTAAACTTCATTCATGGTAATTGAGGTCACAATGATTGATAACTTGGATTGATAACTTGCAAGTTCACTCTTCAAATGCATTAGCTCTTCATTCTAATTATGGTCAAATGCTTAAATGGTCTAGACGTTTCCAATGCATAAACCAAGTGAAATCCAACCCCAAAATGCATGAAACAAATATCCACTTAAAGTCATTGTTATTTGGATGTATTTCATTGGGCTAACACTTCAATTTTGCAGGACTGGGTCATTCCGGTCGACTAAGACCATAGGGCTGGTCGACCAGAATCTCCAGAACCGAAATAACTACAAATCTGCAGACTAGAGGTCGACCACCCTAGAAGGACCGGTCGACCGGATATGTCCGGTCAACCGATTTCTCCAGAGTCGAAATGTTTCATATCTGAAACTTTCCGGTCGACCGACCACCAATTTCCGATCGACCGGTAGCCCCGATGCAGTAATATTTGACTTCATTTTCCACCTCATGGACAGCCCCTCTTCTTGGATTTGTTTAATCCTAAAGTCACCCAATCTCCCATGATTTGTGGATCTGGTCTGGGGGGTGTCTATGGACCATTCAAAAGATAAAAAATAACACAAGAGGGTTAGAAACCCAAAAATACATTAAGAGAGTTCTAAAGGGGGAGAGGCTATCCAAGGGAGAGAAGAGGTACTATAACCATGAACAGTACTCAGTGCAGAGTTCTTCATCCATCTCCAAGGTGTTTCAAGCCAAATCTGAAGCTAGAAACCTCCAAGGAAGTGAAGAAGCAAGCAAACATTCAAGGAAGATCAAGGGGAAACTGTCTAAGGAGGAAGGAGGGAAGAAGCAAGTAAGCAAGCAAGGATTCCAAGAAGAGTGCCTGAGGGAGAAAGAAGAGAAGTCAAGCAAGCAAGAAAGGAGAAAAGTTAAGCAAGCACGGATTGAAGCTCCGGTCAAGTGAAGATTGAAGATACATTCAAGATCCGCAACATGCATTCAAGGGGAACCCAAAACAGGAGCTTTCTAAACTAAGCCTCATCGTCTTTATGCTCTGGGTGTTGTATTTGTGTTCGTCATAAACTGAATAACTTGTGTGTGTGTGGATCGTTGTTGGATCCGTGGTCGTGTGTGTGTGTCGTATTTGATTCATGTGTGTGCGTGGATCTTCCTAGATCTGCGTTTGTATGTGTGTGGGTCTATTTAGATCCGTTCTGTCTCGTGTGTGTGGATTGCTGCACTTGTGACAGCGGGTGTTTGTGTTGGTGATCCGGTTGTCGGATCGTGTTGGAGACTTCATCTCCGTGTGTGTGTGTGTGTGTATTATGGCGCGTCCCCGTGTGTGTGTGCAGATGTCGTCCTGCGTGTGTGGTTGGAGCGTCATCTCCGTTTGGGGATTTATCCCCGAGTGAAGCCTCACCGGGTTTGGTGAGGGGTGGACGTAGGATTGCCGTCGTTGCATCCAAACCACCTTAAAAACCGCTGTGTATCATGTTTTTAATTATGGTTTGGTCCTTTTCTCCTATCCCCATTCTATGCAAGTGTGAGTGTATATCATTGTTCATTATTCATCCACGTCCATATTCAATAATCTATCTAATCACCAAATAGATTTCGATAAACTCATTTTGTGATTAAATAGATTTGAATCTCTTTATTAGCATCTTATCACATATTTTACAAAAAGGTCAAAACTTTTCTTAAAATTTGTAAACACCCAATTCACCCCCCTCTTGGGTGTCATTGATCACGGGACTTCAAGAGTCGTGTAGGCGCCAAGAGGGCCCGGAGGAGTGACTTCATTTCGGTTTTGTGCTCCGTTAGTCTGTGTCACCGAGAGTCAGTGCGATGTGGGAGTCATTCCCACGTCTCGTCAACGTGACGAGCGGTGGTTTCTGTGTGTTAGAGTCTTGCCTCCAGTGACATGTCCACTAGTTGTAGCTTTCCTGCGCACGCGTGTGCGGACCCACTTGGGAGAGGTGGAGAGCATGACCCGGAGAGACGATTTTTAGGCTAGTTACTGTAGGATCCCTTCGCGTAGCCTAAGTCTAGGCTTTGGGGAAGAACCAGCTAGATGGCCTGACCTAGGGCGCATGGTCTCTGTGTGTAGACTTGGTTGGGGGCGTCAGACCCTCGCTGACGAGTGCGACCCCAGCTAGTCCTTGTTCGTGGTACTTATTGTGTGTCTCAGTCTCCGCTTGGGGTGTGTAGGGAGACACTAGGGTGTGGCATAAGACGTCAGGGGACACATCCGATCTTGCTTCTAGTGAGTGGTGCTCCTGTCTTCTAGCAGGTACGGACTTGTTTTCCTATCGGACCGTGGTCGGTTGTTCGACGTAGCACGTGGTTAGTACAGTTAGATGTATTGAGATGTTCCGTTTATTTATTGTTATTGCTACCGTACTGCTGTCTTGTTGCATTACTTTCCGTGCTCGTACGTTCCTAGCTGTCTTGTTTCTCTTGTTGCGAGGTGGGGATCTATGGGATCCCTACTGAGCCTATGAAATGAGGCTCTCCCCTGTGTTTTCAGGTGACGCGGGGTCTTCGAGAGGCGTGTCTGAGGCTCCTCATGATTCGCACAGTCAGGGTTAGTCGCCAGTTACCAGAGCCGGGATATGCCACGCGTACTTATACTTTTCTTCCTGTTGACTGTACCTATTTTGGACAGAGATACTCTGGACCATGTAGCTGTTTAGGTAGTACTTGCTTAATTTCTTGCATTATTATTAAGTTATTATGTTAGCTCTGCAGTTCTTTTAGATTATTATGTGCCCTCACACCATCCTTTAACCCTTCCGAGTCTTCGGACTTGTGGGTGGTGGGTCAAAATTCGAGATACGTCAGTTACTCGAATCTTGGGTCGTTACAGTTGGTATCAAAGCGGGGTTGTGGAGGTACATGAGAACCTGAAATGATTGCAGTGGTCTAGAAGGTCCATGAATATCCTGTACAGTCGGCGACTGGCTTAGGGCACCGTGTGTCTTTTTGATGGCGCTGGTTGTGATGCCCTACAAATTTATAGTTTAGTATTTTATTTGTTTAAAAAAATTGATTATGCCTAAATATATAAATGATTAGTCTTATTATATTTATTTTAGTCATGGAAAAAAAAGAAGAAAGGAAGGGGCTAATAGTTTAAAAAAATGAAAGGGGTTAAATGTATAAAAAAAGAGAAGGGGTCAAACTAAATAAAAAATAAAAAAATTGCGGGTTTTAAAATTTATATTATTACATTTTTGTTATTTATTTAATCCCTCTTATGACTAAACCCCTTCTATTTGTCAAATCCCCACATGCCCTATGTATATATATATAAAAGAAAAATATGAGCTAGTCAAAAGAAAGGTGCTAAGTGCGTTGGTGAGTCTTTGAATGCCATTTTTATTTAAATAATATTAAAATAAATATTTAATCTCCACCCTTGATTAAATCAATGGTTAAGATTGATTAAAGGAAAACATCTATAAATAGTCATGAGAGGGGCTTCATTTGCTCTTCTTCGAGGCTGACCATGTTGAAGTGCTGAAGGAGAGGGTGGAGGGCTGTTAAGGAGGTGTTCAATCGTCATTAAGGTAAGTGATTTAGTATTAATCCTCTTGATTAGCATGATTAGTATATTTAAAATGATTTAAGGTGTGTTAATTAGCATCTATAGAGATAATTAAATTTAGAGATCTTTATTTCAGCATGTGTGATCATATCTTAGTCGAATTACCATGAGATCATTAGTGTTAAGACATGTGATTAAGGGTAAAATCAAGTTATTAATACACTATAATTAGCAACGGTAGATGATAAATTTAGAAAGTTTCCAAAATCATGGGATCTGATATTCTAAGCTCTCTGTAAAAATTTTCATATCTGATTCAAATTATTTTCACGTTTAAAAATATTTTAATATTATCCTAATGGTGTTTAATTATACTAAAAGGCTAAAGGGGTGATATAAAATCACCACAAATTGTAGGAATGTATCTTACAGTGAGACCCATGTGTATATATATATATATATTATTTTTAAATCACGATATTTCTATTAATAAAATTTTAATACATGATACAAAAATAAACAATTATATAGAAATTAGATATCCTATTCATAAAAATATTAGGATTTCACAGTATGGTTCTTACATTGAGTCTGCTGTATTCTTAGAATACCAATAATTATAGATGTCTGTAAGTGAAATTACAGAATTTTAATATTTTATTAGAAGTATAAAATTATGAGATAAATAGAATACTACATGTAAAATTTTGAAACTTTACCAGAAGAATTAAATGCATGTTATAACTAATTGATTAAAAGTTCATCATATTCTGATCACTGAATCTTGACTTGTATAATTTTTAATGTTTGAACAAATAATTAAAAAATTGAACAAATATTAATATTATGTGAAAAATCCTGAGAAAGTTACAGAACTAATATTTGATGTTTATCAGTTAATTGTTAGTATATTTTAGTCATTGTAAATATCTAGATAATTTTCTCTATTTAAAAGTGGAGAGGGGAAATCTCACTGCCCGTACGGAGAGGCCGAACAAGGTCCATCACTGACCAAACTAGGCCCAACTCCTCAAAGTGACAGCCACCGGGCCCACTTACTATAAAGCCCCAAAACTCACTCGGAACAAGTGCTTCCTAGGTGGCCTTCGGGTTCGGAAGTCCGAGCATCAGTCGATCGGGACAGCTCCCTCGGAGCCCCCTATTCCTTGCCCCGACCCAGCACTTATTGCTCGGGAGACCACTCCTAAACAAGTGCCGTTCGCTCGGGCTTGCTGATGGAAGCTTATTAATTCGGCCGTTGTGAATCCCTTAATGACAGGAGGCTCAATGGGACAGGGGAAACCAAGAGTCCGTGCGCCGTAAGGAGCCCGCATGAAGGACGTAACCCCCCTGAACCCCTCCTCATACGGGGATCAATTCGCACAACAGGTCGCTATTTAAACAGGACATGCCCCACTGCGACAAGGTAAGCCTAAGCCAGGCAAGAGCTAATAACCCTGAGTAGGAACCACTTCACCTTTTGGTGGAGAGGGATATCACGCTCCCACTTTCCTCCCAACTCTCCTCTTCGCACCTGTGCTCTACTACCTGTGCTGACTTAAGCATCGGAGGGTCTTCCCCATGAATCTATCCCTAGGCACCTCTGACAATTTTCCCTTCTTGCAGTTAATATCTCAAGAGTACGTGGTCATCCCCTTCCCCGCTCAGGAGCAGCGCAAGATCGCCCCCTCTTCAAAAAGCTACTGTTGTAAATTTTAAAAACTGATACAAAAATTTAAAATTATAAATACTAAATAAAAAATAGTGAAGTTTCTCATATATGATACTTCTATCTGGAACAACGTTCTGTAAATTTTGAGTAATTTTATGATCATTGTAGTTATATTTAGTTGATTTTATTATTCATGATGTATTTTTATTATTCTATTAAAATATTAGTAATATAGTGTGAAAAATAATGAAAAGTTTTAGAAATGATATTTATATTATGAATGATCGTTTGAAAAATTGTGGTGATTTTCATAGTACCGTGGTTAAATTTAGTTGATTTTCCATGCATAAGAGAATTTAAATGATTCTGGAAAAATTTGAATTCCTGCATACAAAATTATGAAAATTTGTTTGTGCATTTTTACATACAAATGTGATTTTTAGTAAAAGTTTAATGGTCTTCTGAATTTGGTGGCCTAAGTTAGTCAATTTATGATGCATGTTGGAGTGTAAGTAATTCTGAAAAAATTATAATTATTATCTGAAAAATGATGATAATTTTCTATTTTGATCCCTCCTGTAAATGTATTGATTCTCTGAAATTTTAATACATTCTGATATCTGTAAACAGAATTAGAAATTTTTGATATATATATGCCCTTATATTTGGATAACTTTAGAATTTAAGAAATAAAAAAAAGATTTTCAGTACTGGCATATTTTGTTCTTAATATTCACACCATGAATTTTTGAGTGGCATGCGTCCATTGCATATGAGTCATATATTTATAATTAGTGTACTATTATTACTGCCAAATGGACACTACCACTATAGGGGGAGACTGAAACCAAGCTATAGAAATGTCCCTATGGAGAGGTTCACATTATTTACTAGCCCCGAGGGTAATGGGGATGGAATCCTAGAGGTGGACAAGTACCACTAGTTACGGTGGAGTGGACTTCTCCCGGTTCTGCGTAATAACCAAGACTCATCACTATTTATCTAGGTGATCGAGTACCGACTGACTGTCCTTCTAGTGGTGGTTTGGGCACTGTGTCTTGGCTATTTATATCATTGTTACTGCTCACTGAATTAAAATTGAAACTACTATTACTGCTTACTGAATTGATATTGAAACTACTGCTACTATTCATTGAGTCATTATTGAAATGACTGTTACTGCTCACTGAATTGATATTGGAACTGCTATTACTGTTCACTGAATCGATACTGAAACTACTGTTACTGGTCATTGAATTGATATTGAAACTAGTGTTATTTCCTACTGAACTGTTATTGCATTTTACTGTTATTACACCGTAAATGTTTACTATTAATGAATCTCCAGTATATCTAATGGTGATTTGGAAAGGGGCATATTAAGTCTGTTTGGATCCTTTCACTATGCGTGAGACTACTCCGTCTTGTACTGGAATCATTCTATTGATAAATGAACTGAATTATATTACATGGTAATGTTTACTAATGTTGAATTCTCAATTACATTGTCATTGATAGAACAAAGCTTTATTGTATCGCATGATATTATATGTAAAATGTTAGCCTCGTGACTTATGATCGTAAAATTGAAATTGGGTTACATGTATTAATCTCATGTGTTATCTATTTGAAATTATACCTAAGAATGACTCATAAAATGAAATGCCGTAAATCACTTTGGATATGTGTATACATGTTATGACTGGAGACTGTGCCTAGTCTCTTACTGGGTCTATTCGTGGACTCACCCTGTTGAATATTTTCAGGAAAAGTGGTATAAGAAAGTGAGGAGTGATCTCGCAGGATTCTGAGTGCGGCTTGGATTTACTTCGTGTCATTACCTTAGGTAGTTATGTTAGAAAAAAAATGTGTGTAAAATTTGGTTATGTAATAAATGACTTGTTAAATTGTTAATCTTTATTTCGATCTATGTGGATGAAGTCTTTTGACAATAAGCTGGCTGATCGAGTAATTTCATTTTCGCTGCAATGATGTCTCAATATTTATGTGAAATTCTCTACCGTAATTGTACCGTTTAGGTTGACCCATTGTGACGTTTTGATCGGAATCTGACGTGAGTCTTTACGATAGGACCGGGTTTATGAGTCAGGGCGTCACACTGGTTGTTTTCTTGTCGTTAGGGGGATTATGGCGCCGAGGAAGAGGACTCGCTCCCAGCAGGGGGAGTCAGGCGAGGGCCAGGAGGAGCAGAGCAGAGCATCGCTTCCAGGAGACACGGCTAGAGAGGTGCGAGTTCCTGGAGCAGATGAGTTCATTAGGGGCATTTATCAGTACGTCCTTCAGCAGCAGGGGGGTGAAGCTGGCAAGGGCTCGTCGTCTTCGGGTGGTCGTGGTCGTGTATTAAAGGAGTTTTTACAGTTTCAACCGCCCCTTTACAACGGGCAGCCAGATCCTAAGGTGGCCAGGGAGTGGCTAGATGACATGGAGAGGATATTCAGCTCTATGGAGTGTGCCGATGAGAAAAAGGTGATGTTGGCCATGTAAGGTTTCGCACAGCACCTACGGGCGACGCAGCGGATAACAAAAATTCATTTGCCCGATCGCGGTGTTGTGGAAAGCTTAATCTATGCTCTAATCGGTGTTTCTAAGACCCTAATTACGGGTTGCGTGTTTCACCTTGCGCGGAACGACGCTGTCCGCGATGCCCGATACAGAATATCGAGCCGCACAGCTGTACGGCCTCTAGAGCAGATCCACACGGACCCTTGCGCAGCGACGGTACCTCCCCGGCGTAACTTTCCCCGACTCTATCACCTTCTGGAGAGAGAGAGAGCAAAGGGGAGAAAGGGGGGGGGGGCTAATCCTCCTCTCTTAACCCTTAATGCTTGGTTAAGCTAAGAGAGGTTGGAAGAGTTCAAGAGTTCAAATGAACTCACGTAGGTGGTTATATATAGAGTTTTGGCCCTTTTCTAAAGACCTCCAAAGGACCAAAATTGTATATATGACCTTTCCTCTATTATACATATGTATTAAGCCCCATTTACACTCCTTTCCAAAAGGAATTAAAGGGAATTAATACATACACTTGTACAATCATATTCCGTCACCCAAGAATCCATTGTGTGTGATCCTCTAGGCCCTTAGTCACTCTAGTTTAAGGCCCATTACCTTCTAATTCCTAATTAGAAGTAAATTAAACGTATTATTCGCTTCTACAAGAGCCGAATAATAGTTTAATTCATTCTGAACCTTTGATAACGTTGGGTCAAGAAAATCCGCGTGATCCTAGAGGACGTCAGGTTTAAACCAGCATGTCTGGTACCTGTAAGTCCACAATTACCGCATCGATATAATCCCTCGCTCCTTCTATGAGTCTGGTACGATCGAGGGTACGATTTCTGTCAAACCCCATGATCGTGCCATTTGACTATGACCTCCTTAAAGTGTATGACGTCCGTTCTAAATGAACTCACACGACCCTGGCCAGGGATTTAACGGAGCGTCAATGTCATGACCCATTAATTGTCTGATATATACCCGACAGTGAGCGATCCCTTCTTGACCATTGACGATCTTCACACGTATCCTGGAGTGATTAACGACTCGGCAACTCATGACTTATGGTTAAAGTCACTTAGCCAAATAATTAAACCATTCCAATCCTCGTGTAAGATCCGATCAATGTCTCAGGTCAAAGGACCAACGATGCTACTGAGACCGTTGGATCTTCAGTTGACATTAGGTATAATCAACCATATGAAGATCCAATAGCGGATCAGTTCAGTGTACATCCTCCAAGGACATACACCTACACATATGTGTTGGTGTCCCGCACCAATGACTATGAGACTGGTCACTGACACATCATGTGTACTGGTTTAATAGGTAATTAAAGTCCCCGAGTGATTACCCTCCAACCAGGAACAGTTTAAGATATGTGTTCATGTAAAGTCAGTCTCATAATTGAGATCCCATCTCGAGTTGACTTTACAACCACATATCCTAGGGACAACGTAAAGTAACACAATCGCATATTTACGCTCAAATATCACTTTATTAATAATGAACAAGATCGTACAACTATTGGGCCTACCCGACCCGAAATTGGCCTGTAGCACACCAACACTAACAATCTCCCACTTGAACTACAGCCAATTGCCCACAACTTTGAGGCCCATCTTATCCCCATGACGCTCAAACACAGTCTGTGTCAAAGGCTTAGTCAGTGGATCTGCTATGTTGTCTTCTGACGGTACACGCTCTACCGTCACATCTCCACGATCAACAATCTCCTGAATAAGGTGAAAGCGCCTGAGAATATGCTTTGACCTTTGGTGAGATCTCGGTTCCTTCGCCTGGGCGATGGCCCCATGTGGACATCAAAAAATGACGGTGTCGATCATACGTCATGCACGTCTCGACACTCGAGAGCAAGCCGAAGATGGAAATGCCGAATAAACCTCGCGCCTCGCCCGATCAGGACGAGAACTCGCTTGGTGGTCTACTACCCGCTAAGGAAGCCCCCCCCAAGCGGAAAATACAGCTACAATGCTCCGACCGGCCATGTCGAGAGCTGAATCAAAGAAAAGTCGAGAACTCCGGCACAGTCTCGGGATACACCGAAAGTCATGTAAAGTCTGGGACCAAGCCCCAAAGGTTGTAAACAGAATATTATGAAGGCCATACGTTGCAACTAGAACATTCCAGGAGCGCTAACACTCGAATAAATGGCTGCGACTTGAAAAGAATCCATTCGAGGCTTAAAACAGCGCGAAAGGGCCTTAAACCAGCGCGCTCTAAACCGGCGGGCCCCTTTAACATCTTAATCCGGCGTGCCCCTTCAACATCTTAATCCGACGCGCCCCATTTTTTTCTTTGGCCCTTGCTTTGGCCTTAAACCGGCGCGCCCTTGCTTGGCATTAAACCGGCGCGCCCCTCCTTGGTTGGCTGTTAAACCGGCGCGCCCCTTGCATTTTTGGTTAAACCGGCGCACCCCTTCATCTTGGGTTAAACCGGCGCGCCCTTTTCCCCTTCATCATGGGTTAAACCGGCGCGCACCCTTTCCCTTGCATTTCACCTTAATCCGGCGTGCAAACAAGCATCCCATCTACACTCCGATGCTCTGTTTAATGATATGCAGAGAACATTGAATGCCCGACGCTCTGTATCCGCCTCCATTCGACAGCACAGAAGCGTCAATGGCAAAGCAACCCCCAGCAAACCTGCGAACATCCCATCCTCGGATGAACGACAGTGTACGGCGCGAACCATCATCGTCCAGCGCATCGAGTCAACTCCCGACTTCGTTACGGACGAGGTGGAAGTGGCAGGAGTGCTCCCAGGCAAGCCATTCTATAAAAGGGAGCTCGAAGGCAGAGAGAGAGGATGGGCTATTGAAAGGAGAAAAGAAGCTGGAACCCCCCCTGGCTGGCCATTGAAGAGAAGAAGAAAAAGAGAGAAAAGAAGCTTCGTCTCCGTGCCGGAGAAGAGAAGAGAAGAGAGGAGAGTGAGAGTGAGAGGTGAGCTCGGAGGGGGAGGAGCTTGTGCTCTGTTCCCCCTCTCCCATTGATGTATATGATGGGAATCGACACCGAGCATGTACCTTTTTTATTACATTTATGTCCTTTTAGTTTGTGTTTTTATCCTTGGGAAAGTATGTACGTAAATGTAAGGCTTTATAAGCCAAGGAGTCATTCCCATGGATTGTGTGGGTTTTTATGCAATTAGGCAGTAGGACCAGTAAGGGGGCCCTCAGCCCTTTCCCATTGGTCCATGTCACCTTGTGGGCCTGATCAACCTTCCTAGGTGGACATCTAGAAGGGTGGGCTGGTCATATGGACACATGTGCTTGAATGGGTCAACATTCTAATAGGTTGGCCACCTACCCCATTCAACTCCCCTTATAGTCAATAGGCCGCCCCCTTCCCCTATTATTTAATTCTTTTTTTTTTGTGTGTTTGTGGCATGCAATCCCTGCCCTTCAATCCCCAACCCTTGATCCAAGGGTCCACATTAGATTAGATTGGTAGCATATATAAGCTTGTATTTTCATGAGAAAATCAATGAAAAATCAGAAAATTATGTTGAATGCTTGAAGCTTCTTGCGCCCCCAGCCCATCCTCCTGCTGTTCTTCCCTCTCCAACCTCCTTTCTAGAGTGGAATCATATCTATTCCCCTTCCCCAATCTCTGGTTGTGATCTGTGCCGCCGCCGCCGCCGTTCGTGCCGCCGTCGGACCGCCAACGAGCCACCGTCGAAGTTCTATCCTTGGCAGATAGCAGTCTCTTCTCGAAATTCCTGCTATCAGCCACGGCCTCTTCTTGGCCTACAATTTTTATGGTGTGTTCCCATCTTCCACCCCATCTTCCACAAAATAAGTCAGGTCCAAAATCCCTCATTTAGTATTTTTCCATTTTCGTGCATCTTTCACTCCCAGATCTGTTTTGTCTCTGTCTACAGTGACAGCAGCCCTGTGTTTCTCACCTCTGACCCTCTTTTGATTTTTCCAAACCCTTCCAATTTCACTAGGAGTTTTGTCCATAATCCCCTACATTCACGAATTTTCTTAATTTTTGATCAGCCTTTCATCTATTTTTAAAAATTCGTGTTCTTCCTCAGCTACAGTGTTGTCAGCCAGATTCCAGATCCGACCCACTGCTAGTGAAAAAATCATAGAAATTCGTAGGCTTCCCCAAATCCAGATCCCAAAATAGTCCTGGTTTCGTAGCTTGCTTTTCCACAACTTTTCTGAAGAATACAACCCCAGATTCGGACGTCTACCTCGCGGTCAAAGGCAATCCACAGGAAAGTTCCCTGCTAGTCTGAGAGTTCAGACACTGTACAACAGCAACATTCAAAATTCGCCAATAAGAAGTACATGCTTTTTTATTTTTCTGTAATCCCATAAGGTTGAAGCCCTTCGAAGCAGCTTTCCAACGGCGCTAGTTTCGTTGTATTCTGACGTCGGGGCTGATCGCAGCGTCCGTTCTCGCCGGAGCACGCACCGGAAAACAGAACCGGCAGATCCGTGGCCGGTCATTCCGACCGGTGCCCAACGGAGCCGCCTGGCCTCCGGCCGGTGAACCAGTGTGCCGCCAGCCCAAGGAGTGCTTTCCTAAGTGTCCCCACTACAGCGGTGCCACCAGGTCCCACACGGCCCCTCCGGACAGCGCGTGGGCCCCACAGCCACAAGTTCGGGTGCTGTCGAAGAGATGCGAGAAGCCGCCTGTCAACCCGAATTCGGTCCTCCCGGGCCCAGTTGTGTAGCCCTTTACCTCCCTACGTGGAGTGGGTGATATTTCATTGCTGTCATCATTGTGTAATATTTATCCCGGGAGTACGAGTTTCGGCCAGGTCCGTCGTCCCCACGCCGAGCGCGTGGAGGTATCGTCCTCGCTCCTCACTTGGCATTTTGCTTAATTTCATATATGATTGTTTATGCCGCTGCTAGAGAGCATGTGTAGGGATATCTAGCTCGCTTTATATTTATATCACCGCTGCTGCGAGAGAGAGCGTTACCGTCCCGTGACCCGATCCGGGCACAAGTGAGAGCCGACCACCCTAGCTCATTGCCGGTTTCTTAACCGCGCACATCCGACACTTCCCTCGTTAAGGGGCAGTCACGAGCTTGTCGTGTCCATGGTCTCATGCCGCATCACGTGGTCTCATCCCGCATCAATTTGGTATCAGAGCCAGGTTGAGTCTAGGGTGTCAACAAAAAAAAAGTGTCATTTACGTCTAGTCATTAGTCATTGTCTAAGTCGTGTTTAGGGTCATCATTGTTTTAAAACAAAAAAAAAGTGTGTCTTTTTGCATTTACATACCTTTACTCGGTATATCAAAAGGTGTTATCCGAACGTTAGGCTACGCCTATCGGGAAGGCCGCACACTTGCGCGAGTGATCTTCGGATCGAGTAACTCCGCCACGTGCCGGGTTTTGGTTACGTCCAGGTGCATCATATTAGTGTGCGTTTGCATTAGTCGGTGTTTCCTAGTCCGTGTCGTTGCATGCCCACTCGGCGTGGTACCCAAACCCATCGCCCCACATCTATGGCTAACCCTCGCGATGCCGCCTCGGGAGACTTCCACTCCTTACAGGAGGCAATGTTGGCCATTATGGCTCGGATGGACCGGTCCGAAGCCACCTTTCGGACCTTCATCGAAACCATGGATGGTCGCCTACGAGCTATGGAGGAACGCATGGAGACATCCGTCCAAGGCCTGGTCGGACGGTTGGAAGGGATGTCCCACGGAGACCCTCCTAGAGTGGTCCAAGACCCACCCCCACCTGCCCAGGCTGCCGCCCAAGGCCAAGCCAATCCTATAGCTCAGGCCCTGCCTGCCATTGTGGCCCAGGACCCGCCCGCACATGCTCCTCAGCCACCCGCCCCTCCTCGGGTTCCTGACTTACCACGCCGTGACCTTGGTCTCGAGGACTATGGGTCCGACAATTCCTATGAGGGGTATGGTCAGCGCCGTCATGGCTTTCAGCCACAAAGAGATGAGGATGATAGGATCCTTAAGACCGTGCGAGCGGACCCTCCCACTTTTTACGGGTCTTTGGATCCGAAAGTCTACCTAGATTGGGAGTTCGGCATGGACCGTTACTTTGAATGGTATGATATGTCGGAGTGCCGAAGGGTCCGATTCGCCACCATGAAGCTCATGGGACAGGCGCAAACCTATTGGAAGAATGTAGAGAGCCTGCTACTTCAGCGGCTAGAACCCCCGATTGACACATGGGCTGAGATGAAGAATAAGCTTCGGCAAAAGTACCTTCCTCCCACATACCGCCAGCGACTCATCGATAGATGGCAAAGTCTTAGCCAGGGAGACCGGTCCGTCTCCGAATACATCGCTGAATTTGATTAGTACTTTCTACGATGTGGTGTCACGGAGGAGAGTACCATGCCCATTTTCCGCTTTCGACGTGGGTTGCGGCCACACTATCAGTATGAGCTTTTCCACCGCAATGCCAAGACGTTGGAAGAGGCATACCAGGTTGCTCTCGAGAGCAATTTGAGGGAGAGTTTGACTCTAGTCATCGGTTGGGCCCCACCCCTCTCCGTAGCACCGAGCCCTGTCACTCTATAGGCCCACATCCTCGGCCTCCCATGGCTCGACCTTAGGAGCCCACCCGTCAGGAGCACTTTGCTCCTCGACCTCGCCCTCCTCCACCCCGGGACCTATTTCCACCCCAACCACCGGCACCCGTTGCCCGTCCCCCGGCTCCTATAGCCCGTCCTTTGGCACCGGCCCCCCCTCCACTATTGTCCAAGGCACCTACACCTCCCCCATTGCTGCCTACACCCCCTACCCGACGGGATGATAAGGGTAAGGCCCCTTTTATAGGAGAGAGTAGTCGGTCAAGAGTGCAGTGTTTCCACTGTCATGGATTTGGCCACTTTGCCAGCGAGTGTCCCGCTCGCGCCACCCTAGCCTTAGGTGTTGGAGAGCCCGCACCTCCCGAGCTTGAGTGTGTCAATTATGAGGCCGATGACGCACTAGCCGATGAGTACTATGCCTTGGGGGGAGAGTTGGATGGCTCACCCGCTGCCCAGGATGCCGCCACCTAGTGGGCTTGTGTCACCATCTTAGTCTAGGGTCATATATGAGTCGGTGTATTTTCCTTGTGTGGTTTGTTTTGTGTGGTTTGTTTGCATGGTTTGTGTGTCGTTTGTTTGTCTACATGCGTCTTGTGTAAGCTCGTTGTCGTTCTCTTATGAGTAAGAGGCGAGTGGACTCACTTGATGAGTATGGGATCGGTTCCACATCCATACCCGGATCAGTCACTTATAGGGACTCAGCGGTGATTCCTAGTGAGTCTTTGAGCTACTCCCTTCCCTTTTGAGAGTGCCCGACCAGGAGTGTCCACCTCTAGCCCATAGCAGCTTGTGCATATCGAGTATATATGGAATGAGCAGGTGACGGTCACTTGGAGTGGAGCATACCCGCGCTACTTGGCACGGTGACGGATCCGTCGGAGTACTCGAGCATCCCTACCCCTACTCGACGGGGTCGAGTTCCTCCCACCCGGGGAGAGTTGATGGGAATCGACACCGAGCATGTACCTTTTTTTATTACACTTATGTCCTTTTAGTTTGTGTTTATATCCTTGGGAAAGTATGTACGTAAATGTAAGGCTTTATAAGCCAAGGAGTCATTCCCATGGATTGTGTGGGTTTTTATGCAATTAGACAGTAGGACCAGCAAGGGGGCCCTCAGCCCTTTCCCATTGGTCCATGTCACCTTGTGGGCCTGATCAACCTTCCTAGGTGGACATCTAGAAGGGTGGGCTGGTCATATGGACACATGTGCTTGAATGGGTCAACATTCTAATAGGTTGGCCACCTACCCCATTCAACTCCCCTTATAGTCAATAGGCCGCCCCCTTCCCCTATTATTTAATGCTTTTTTTTTTGTGTTTGTGGCATGCAATCCCAGCCCTTCAATCCCCAACCCTTGATCCAAGGGTCCACATTAGATTAGATTGGTAGCATATATAAGCTTGTATTTTCATGAGAAAATCAATGAAAAATCAGAAAATTGTGTTGAATGCTTGAAGCTTCTTGCGCCCCCAGCCCCTCCTCCTGCTGTTCTTCCCTCTCCAACCTCCTTTCTAGAGTGGAATCATATCTATTCCCCTTCCCCAATCTCTGGCTGTGATCTGTGCCGCCGCCGCCGCCGTTCGTGCCGCCGTCGGACCGCCAACGAGCCACCGTCGAAGTTCTGTCCTTGGCAGACAATAGTCTCTTCTCAAAATTCCTGCTATCAGCCACGGCCTCTTCTTGGCCTGCAATTTTTATGGTGTGTTCCCATCTTCTACCCCATCTTCCACAAAACATTTCAGGTCCAAAATCTCTCGTTTAGTATTTTTCCATTTTCGTGCATCTTTCACTCCCAGATCTGTTTTGTCTTTGTCTACAGTGACAGCAGCCCTGTATTTCTCACCTCCGACCCTCTTTTGATTTTTCCAAACCCTTCCAATTTCACTAGGAGTTTTGTCCATAATCCCCTACATCCACGAATTTTCTTAATTTTTGATCAGCCTTCCATCTATTTTTAAAAATTCGTGTTCTTCCTCAGCTACAGTGTTGTCAGCCAGATTCCAGATCCGACCCAATACTAGTACAAAAATCATACAAATTAGTAACCTTCCCCAAATCTAAATCCAAAAATAGTTCTGGTTTCATAGCTTGATTTCCCACAACTGTTCTGAAGAATACATCCCCAGATTCAGACGTCTACCTTGCAATCAAAGGTAATCCACAGGAAAGTTCCCTACTACTCTGAGAGTTCAGACACTATACAACAGCAACATTCAAAATTCGCTAATAAGAAGTACAAGTTTTGTTATTTTTAGGTAATCCCATACGGTTGAAGCCCTTCGAAGCAGCTTTCCAACGGCGCCAGTTTCGTGGCATTCTGACGTCGGGGCTGATCGCAGCATCCGTTCTCGCCGGAGCACGCGCCGAAAAACAGAACCGACAGATCCGTGGCCGGTCATTCCGACCGGTGCCGAACGGAGCCGCCTGGCCTCCGGCCGGCGAACCAGCGTGCCGCTAGCCCAGGGAGTGCTTCCCTAAGTGTCCCCACTACAGCGATGCCACCGGGTCCCACACGGCCCCTCCAGACAGTGCGTGGGCCCCACAGCCACAAGTTCGGGTGCTGCCGAAGAGACGCGAGAAGCCGCCCGTCAACCCGAATTCGGTCCTCCCGAGCCCAGTTGTGTAGCCCTTTACCTCCCTGCGTGGTGTGGGTGATATTTCATTGCTGTCATCATTGTGTAATATTTATCCCGGGAGTACGAGTTTCGGCCGGGTCCGTCGTCCCCACGCCGAGCGCGTGGAGGTATCGTCCTCGCTCCTCACTTGGCATTTTGCTTAATTTCATATATGATTGTTTATGCCGCTGCTAGAGAGCATGTGTAGGGATATCTAACTCGCTTTATATTTATATCACCGCTGCTGCGAGAGAGAGCGTTACCGTCCCGTGACCCGATCCGGGCACAAGTGAGAGCCGACCACCCTAGCTCATTGCCGGTTTCTCAACCGTGCACATCCGACGCTTCCCTCGTTAAGGGACAGTCACGATCTTGTCGTGTCCGTGGCCTCGTCCCGCATCACGTGGTCTCGTCCCGCATCAGTATCTCTTCCCCGTTTCTCCCTCTGCAATGTATTCCTCTTCTTTTGAGATGAAATCTCTTGGGCTCGAGCCGTTTTCCCCCCTTTTGGTGGATGAATAAACAGAAGTCCCTTTTGGCAAACACGATCCTTTGTCTAGCTTTTTTCTCCTCCCCTTTCTCCCGGTTCTCTTCCATGCATCCAGGGTCTTTGAAGCCTGCCTCTCCGTGGCATGGCCTTCGAAGGAACCCACATGAGGGATGAATATTCATGGCCCTCTTGAGGCACACATTCGTCCCGCCTATGAAATCATCACCTGTAAGCTGCTGGAACTCTTGAAGGCTGGTCCTCGAGTCTCCACAGGCACTTATGGGTTAACGGAGGCCTCACTCCGAGTTTTGAGGCTCACCCCGGAGCTTTGCTCCGTTTGGTGTTCCCCTATTTGTCTCTAGCAAGCCTCTGTCCGGGGGAGATGCTGCCCAAATGCTGCCAGAGGAAGAACACCTAAGAACAGAGAATACGTAAGAACAGACAACAAACTAAGCCCCTGAACAGACTGAACCTTCTGAGTTCCTGTATAACAAACTCACCCCTGAACAAAACACTTGAATCCTCATGTTCATCCACCCTAATAAACAATTAAAACACTTAATCTTCCTCTCTATCAACTTAATCTACCAATTAGATGAATAAATCAATCAACAGATTAACTTGCAGTTGAACGAAACAAGAAACAAAGCAAAAAGAATGAATGAAAACCTCCTAGAAGCTTAACCCGGCGCGCCCTAATCTGGCACGGTACCCCCCCGCGCCGGTTTAGCCCCACACTCAAAACTCCCTTTGTTTTCCTGATACCCATCCCGGCGCGCATCACTATTCATCACCCTATTCCGGTGCGCCCATGGCCCCTCCTTCTCTTGGACATACTAAACCGGCGCCCCCCCCATTTCAACCCCTATTCCGGCGTGCCCCTATGGGATCCCCATTACCCGGCGCACTTCTTTTCTCCCCTTGTATGATCCCTATTCCGGCGCGCCTCCCTTCTTGGCCTTATCCGGCGCGCCCCTCTTCTCCTTTGGCATCTCCTTAATCCAGCATGCTTCATAAGAAATCCATTAACCAAATGAAAGAAATAATAGAAAACTTAAGGCCAATAAAAAGAAAGGGAAGTATATAAACCATTCATAAGAAGTCAATTTTGTGGTATCGGACGATGGCGAGTTCGGGCTCCACACTTAACAATTCACACCCCCTGTCACGCCCCGGGCCGATAGCAGCGGAACGTGTCGTTTGCTCGGAACGTGGCAGTTAAACAGTCGTGAATGATCAAGAGCAATCGCATAAGACCAAGATAATTTCGAACAACAATAGAAATTTATATTTCTATTATAAATCTCTTACAAGAACTTGTTGTCCAACTTAGAGACTCCAACATAATGGTAAGGAATGAAACGACATACCACAGACTTAGACAAGATAACTGAATAAGAGACGATAAGCTAACTTAGCTAGACAATACTATCTAGACTCAAGAAAATAAAAGACTCGGGTTCACTAGTTTCCACAGCTCGCTTGCACACTTGTCCCGCCCGTGTGGGTCTCGGTCTTGCTAGCTACCTGCTTACCTGAAAATGTTGGAATAAAACGGAGTGAGCGAACGCTCAGTAGGAAATTATATCTCAAGAACTAACAATGGGTTTAAGTAATTACAATTTCTCACATGTAAATGCAATAAGGCTATGCATGTAGAAATAACTGAACAAGTAACTAATCAAGAGAATAACACATCGTGCAAAACATTCAAGAAACTTTCATGAGAGACTTTATAGATTATTGGCTATTTCACGCAAGTACCTTGCCCTAGTCGGGCCACGCAAGTCAAGTCACGCAAGTCGAGTCACGCACGCAAGAAAAGAGAGATCGTGGAATGCCAAAGATCAAGATAAAGAGTACTCCGGTGCAATGCTAGACACCGTTATCATTAAAACTCCCATGGGCACTAGTACTTTCGGGCGCTCCTCCCAGGACCAGATCGGGCCCTATATGCACAGTATTCACGATAGATCTGGACATCCACGATAGTTTATAGCCAATAAGGAGTTCCAAGAACAAGCTTTAATTAGGATGATAAGATAAGATTTTCATGGAATTCAAGGGCAAGACCCTTGAGTAAGGACATACTGGCGATAAAATCCACTCAAAGCATATAAATCATGACATGTCGATAAACTGGGTGGAATTGGTTCTCTAACCGGGTACCATGACAAATAAGTGCCCATATGTAGATGGTCACTCTTTTATATAGAATTGTGATCTACAAGAACATCATGTTAATAACATGAGGTCCACAAGAATCATCATAACAAAATTGATATAGAATTGGGGTCTACAATAACATCTCATTGATGGCATGTTTTCCCCCATTCCTTAAGATAGTTCTCATATCATACATATAGTATAACATGAGGGCCGATATACCATGTTTCATTAGAGTGACATGGTAAAGATTGTGTAATGGGTTTTTAGGGTACAACCAGCTCAGTCGACCTTGAGGGAATCCAAGGTACGAGGAGTCTTACGGAGGTCTCTATAACTAACTCGCTAGTCCAAAGGAACGGAATGTCCAATGGAGAGCTTGTATGTCAATGAGAGTTGAGGGTGATCGATAGAACAACATGAAAATGTGGGACTATACTCACGGAGTGGAGATATAGTGCCGATATACACATATATAAATATAATGAAAACCCTCGATTAGCAGTAACAGGTAAAAATAATTTTACAGAAAATAACGACTTTGATTAAGTCACTACTTAAGTAAATAACGCCTTAAATAAGGGCGTTTACATGCATTTCCAATTTTGCAGAAATTTTCATAATTCTGTGTTTTATCAAAAACACGCCCTTTACAGGGGCGTTTTATTTCAATGTGACGACATGCACAATGGTCGTCCATTCTTTAATCCTATTTTTTTGCAGGATATACATATTCTGGGATTTATCAAAGACACGCCCTGAACGGGGGCGTTATTTTCAAATTCACGCCCTCGATCGTGGCGTGGGTTTCACAAGAAACGACTTGGTTCAGGTCGTGAATTCATGCTTTTTAAGAGGTTTTATAAATTTCAGGATAATAAATTTCAGGAGACAAGATATATAGTCATGACAAGAAAAATAGTAGGATTTCACGGTATACTCATGCATTACATTAGTTTCAAGATTTCATAGCTATTAAATTTTAAACGTGAACAATTATTAATTGCATGTAATTTCATGGAATTAACGCCTTTGTACAGGGCGTCGAATTTAGGAATTGACGACCTGGTCAGGGTCGTGTCTTGTAAAATAGCGCCCTTGACAGGGGCGTCTCTTTCAAAAATATTCTAGAAAACGCGTAGAAGCTATATTAAAACTTATATTCATGCATGTGATGATGTATATTCACTGAATTAACTTGTTTGGGCTACAGTGCCTTGAGAAAACCTACCTTTTAGTTGATCTAGATGTTGGTTTTGATAAAACGTTGCTCTGCCGTAACAGGGACTTCTGACAACAGCAGGGCAGGGTTGATTTTGAGGAGTCAAGGAGAAGGCACGAAGAACTCTCGTTCTTTAGTTGACGCTTTCTTTCTACAGGCAACCTGTAGAGAGAAATAAGAAGAAGAAAACGAAGATATCAACCTCCGTACGCATCCCAGGAAGTAAGAACGGAAAGAACTTACCCGTTCTTTGGCAATGAAGGTGATGAAATTGATGATGATGAAGACCCTTCGTCTTCAACGCTAGATACAGTAGCCTATAGCAAAGTGATGAAGGATGATTAGGACCTCTTCATGTGTTGACAGAAAGCAAGGGAAGGAAGAGAACATAACCTGTTTGTATGCAGCAGCAGCTTCGATCAAAATAGATTTAGGGTTCGAATATTTAGGGTATTTATAGAATCCGGGGGAACCTAATAGGGTTAGTGTTCTAATGGAAGTAACACTTCCATGATCGAGTTATTACTACATTCGAACTCTTTCCCATAGTTATCACTTACCCTGGATAAGTCCCTGGGTCGAACGGAAGACGAATTGAATTAACGACCTAGGTCAGGGCGTCGAATTTAAATTGACGCCTTGTCCAGCGTCGTTTCTTATAAAACGCGCCCATGTGTAGGGCGTTACGTTAACTTGCCATTTATATTTATTTTAGCCGTTTGAGAATTGACGCCTTGATATTTGGGCGTCCTTTCTTTAATTCGCGCCTTCCCTGAGGGCGTGTATGCTTTAAGTAGCACCTTCTGTCAGGGCGCTTATTAGGTAGCGCATGTACTAGAGGCGTTATTTCCATTTCACTCTATTATTTGTTCATTTGTATATAATATATACTTTCCTTCTAATAAAAGTATAATGTAATAAATGTGAATATTAATGTTTTTTTTAAATTATTAATAAAATACTAATTGATGTTTTCTTCAAGATTTAATGATTCTCAATTCAAATAAAATGGTATTATGCATTAAATGCCTTACTTAAAAATAACATGTTATTCTTAAAATTATTATAATACAATGGTAGGGTTCATGAGTTCTTTTTGTGAGATTTCTCAGGATGTCAGGGGGTCGTGTACCGAGTCTGGCCTTGATTATTTACGTTGTATTATATTTATTTATATTGCATTATATATTCATAAACATATTTGTTACTTTCTAACCCTCATATACCTATTAATAATTTGTATGTATATAGGGATTTTATTCCTCATAATTTATTTAACTTTTATTAGTCTTTGTCCTAGGTATCAGAGGCAGGTTCGATCTGAGCAACCATATAGGAATATCGCTTGACCATTTATTTATTTGAATAAATTTTTAATTAACATTATATACTTATAAGAGTAGGTATATCATTATGTATATTTTTATTCCTGTTCCAAAAATTACCGGGCGTTACACCCCCGGATTGGGTGCAAAGAGAAAATCAATGATGCCTTGTGGTATCGGACGTGGACCTCGGAGCCTCCGACATGGTCATGATCCGAACACATCTCGGGCCAATAGTTCGTTAACTCGACCCGCTTCTCCCGGGATTTAATCCCGCAACCCCACATTAAACTTGTCGTGTCTACGGCAGACATTTGCACGGTTTTATCATCGTCTTTGATGCTTCAAACGTGGACTCGCGTCCGAACAATGAATGGTCCGACCGTGACCGACACGCACGTATACCTTGGAACCTTCGTTTCCCAAGACTATGCATGAAGAGGAAAGTAATGGCGCCCCGTGGCATCAGACGTGGTCCTCGGAAACCCTGATATGGCCATAGTCCGCAACCACCTCGGGCCAATAGATCATCAGCTTGACCCATCTTCATCGGGATCTAATCCCGCACTCACATTGAACTTGCCATACCTACGACAGACATCCGTATGTCTTTGTCATCGTCTTCGGCGCTTCAAATGCGGACTCTCGTCCGAACGACGAATGGTCCGCTAGCGACCGACATATATATCAGGATCTAATCCCGCGCTTGCATTAAACTTGTCGTACTCACGGTAGACATTTGCACGGATTCGCTCCCGTCACCGTCTTGTTTTCTATACGGACCTTTGTCCGAACATAAAAATGGTCCGTGTATGACCAACAAAATCTGGATGGAATGAGACGGCTCTCGCCTTCCCCAAACCCTACGTGTGGGAATATCAATAAGACCTTCGTGAGTCACGCGTGGACATCGGGTTCGCCCCAATCATGGTCATCGCCTGACCCACATCCTAGGCCTATAGCCGGCTATCTCTGCACACATCTTTGTTTTGGAATATAGTCTCGGGACACTTTCCCGTTGCCCTTCGGCACCGGAAATATTAATGATGCCCACGCAAGTCTCGTTTGGACCGCGGGAGGCGCCCCCGGAATGGTCCTGACTCGATCTTGCACCGGGTCAATAAACTCGCTGATTTCTGACCGCTCTAACCGGGATTCAACTGAATGTCTTCTATCCCTTTAAACAATAAATTTGTCGTACCCTAGCATACATATGCTCCAGTTTTCCCCATGATGATCACGATCCTCTGAAGCTGGACGCTCGTCCGAATATCAAAATGGTCCCTTGAGTGACCGACATATTTCGAATGCTTGTTTCCCTAGACATAGGGCTTTCCGACTGATTCGAGACCGATATCGGCTTGTTTCTCTCGATATATTTTCCTGGCCATGAGGCCCCTTTCCCCGGTGATTAATCAAGGGTGTTCCCCTCTCCGAGGGGATGTAAATGACGCCGTGACCTTTATGACGCGGCGGGTCTCAGTCCCGACACGAACCACACAATCGTCTGATTAGTTAGATCGAGCGCACAATAAATTGTCACTTTGTGACTGACACGTCCACGCACTTAATAAACGCCAATAAACAAAATAAACAACGATTATTAAATAAAAAGTACGTCCACACCCTATTATTATCACAAAATAATGGGATGGGAGCTGTTATCTCGGGAACTACGTCAAGTTCCAAGATGAATTTCTTCATCTAGACGGCTTCTCCAACTGACTGCCCCTCCATTCAACATGAATACAAATTCAGACATGGATTTACAGTTATCTGTACCTGACTGGAAACTAGAATCTGTGTAAGCTCTAAGCTATAGATCCTCTCCTCCATAAAGCAGAAAAAGATCATTAGCCCTTCGCAGGTACTTAAGGATGCCCTTTACTGCCTTCTAGTGCTCTTCGCCTGGATTTGCCTGATATCTACTGACAATGCTTAAAGCATTGACAACATTAGGCCGTGTATATAGCATTACATACATAATTGACCCTATTGCCGAAGCATAGGGTACCTTATTCATGTGTGCCACCTCCTCAGAAGTTTTAGGACTCATCCCCTTGGATAGGTAAATTCCATGTCTCATGGGAATGAGACCTCTCTTGGAATTTTCCATCTTAAACCTTTTGAGGATAGTGTATATGTACATGGATTGGGATAATCCTAGCATCCTTTTAGATCTATCTCGATAGATCCTTATGCCCAGCACATAGGATGCTTCTCCCAAATCCTTCATGGAGAAAGTCTTAGACAACCAAGACTTAGTTGATGTCAACATCTCTACATCATTCCCAATGAGTAATATGTCATCAACATAAAGGACCAAGAAGGTCACAGAGCTCCCACTGACCTTCTTGTAAACACAGGGTTCATCTTCATTCCGAATGAAGTTGAAAGATTTGACAGCTTCGTCAAATCTTAAGTTCCAGCTTCTAGATGCCTACTTTAATCCATAAATAGACCTTTAGAGTTTGCATACCTTATTAGGATGTAACTTGGAGGTGAATCCTTCAGGCTATACCATGTACACCTCTTCTGACAGATTTCCATTAAGAAAAGCTGTCTTCACATCCATTTGCCAGATCTCATAATCCAGGTATGCAGCAATGGCAAGGAGGATTCTGATTGACTTAACCATGGCTACTGGCGAAAACGTCTCGTCATAGTCAATGCCTTGCCTTTGACGATATCATTTCGCCACTAGTCTAGCCTTGTATGTGTCAACCTGTCCATCTGCACCGATTTTCCTTTTGAAAATCCATTTGCAGTCGATAGGGACCTTCCCTTCGGGTACATCAACTAAGTTCCAAACTTTGTTGGTGTACATGGACTGGATTTCTGAATCCATTGCCTCTTGCCATTTCTCGGAGTCTACACTACTGATCGCCTCCTGGTATGACTAAGGATCATCATCCTCATCGATACATACCATAGAGGACCCTTCTGAGACATGTCCAACATATCTCTCAGGTTCTCTCGGCAGTCTACCAGATCTCCGTAGTGTCAGTGTTTCACTTTGAATAGGATCAACCGATACAGTCTCATCTAATGAGTTTGTGTCTATGGGTTGTGGTTCTTGGACCTCATCCAATTCTATCTGGCTCTCACTATTTTTCTGGAGTAGATATTCTCTTTCCTGAAATACAGCTCTCTTGGCCACTAAGACCCTTTGCTCAGAAGGGTGATAGAAATAATATCCAAACGTCTCCTTTGGATATCCCACAAACCTACACTTATCGGTTCTCGACTCAAGCTTATCACTATCGTTCTTCTTTACATGGGCAGGACACCCCCAAATTTTAATGTGATTAAAATTTGGTTTCATGCCCTTCCATATCTCATATGGTATAGAAGGAACTGATTTACTTGATATCCTATTCAATAAATAAGTCGCAGTCTCTAACGCATAGCCCCAGAGAGACAAGGGTAGTCCTGACATAGACATCATGGATCAGACCATGTCTAACAAGGTCATGTTTCTCCTCTCGGATACACCATTGTGCTGTGGTGTATACGGTGGAGTCCACTGAGAAACTATTCCATGGTCTTTAAGGTAAGAAGTGAATTCATGGCTTAAGTATTCACCTCCTCGATCCGATCAAAGAGCCTTAATACTTTTACCTGTCTGTTTCTCTACTTCATTCTTGTATTCCTTAAACTTCTCAAAGGCTTGTGACTTATGTCTCATTAAATACACATAGTCATATCTAGAGAAGTCATCAATAAAAGAAATGAAATAGAGATAACCTCCTTTTACTTCTATGGACATGGGTCCACACACATCCGAGTGTATGATCTCGAGAAGGTTAACAGCCCTCTCACCATGTCCACCAAAGGGAGCCTTGGTCATTTTCCCCATGAGACACGACTCACAGGTATCAAATGGCTTGTATTCGAATGAATTCAAATACCCATTTGAGTGTAAGTGAGAGACTCTTTTCTCACCTACATGACCAAGTCTGCAATACTATAGATATGCAGAATTCACTTCATCAGCATTGGAAACTTGCATAACATCAGAACGTGTATCTAATACATAAAGACCATTGACTAATGAACCATTGGCTATAATCAAACCATTATTCATTATAGAGCACCCAGTACTATTAAAAACTAATGTATATCCAATGTTATACAAGCCAGAGATTGAAATAATGTTCTTAATAATATTGGGAACATAATAACAGTCATTCAGCTCCAGAATGACTCCTGAAGGTAAACTGAGGCGTGCAGTCCCGACAGCTTTGGCAGCAACTAAAGCTCCATTGCCCATCCTCAGTTCAATCTCCTTTTTACCTAGTCGCCTTCTAGTTGCCAGCATCTGCACAGAATTACAGATATGAGATGCACATCCAGTATCTAATACCCATGATGTGGATTCTATATATGACAAATTAAGGTCTATGACAAAAATACCTTCATTTAGAATTGCCTTGCAATTCCTTTTCCAATGCCCAGTTTCCCCGCATCGAAAACATTTATCTTCATTTTCATTCTTCTTGCCCTTCCCTTTGTCAACTTTGGCGAGTTGCTTACCCGTGGCCTTTTTATTTCCCTTCCCTTTGTTACTCGTGGTGGATATTTGAGAGGCCTTCCTTTTCCTGTTGGCCCGGCCAACAATCATTACAGACGAAGATGGTTTATCTTTCTGCATGGTTCCTTCAGCACTCTTTAACATATTGAGCAGCTCTGGAAGAGTTGCTTCAATCCTGTTCATGTTAAAGTTCATGATGAAGGAAGAAAAGGAATCGGGCAATGACTGGAGTATAAGATCAATGCATAGTTCAAGATCCAACTTGAACCCCAATGCATTGAATCTTTCAATCCACTCCATCATTTTCAGTACATGGGCATGTACTGATGAACCCTCAGACATCCGTGTCCTGAAAAGACTTTTGGAGATGTCATACCTCTCAATCCTACCATGCTCCCCAAAGAGCTGGCGTAGATTGAGAAGTATACTTCTACAATCAGTCTTTTCGAATTACCTCTGCAGCTCGGGAGCCATAGAGGCCAACATGTAACATTGGGCAAGGGAGGAGTCCTCAGACCACTTGGCATAAGCCAGTAACTCACCCTCGTCGACATCAGGAGCTGGCTCAGAATGAACCGTGTCCAACACGTACGCAATCTTTTCGGTGGTAAGGACTATGCGTAGATTACGTAGCCAATCCGAGTAGTTCGGTCCAGTTAAGCGATTTGCATCCAAGATGCCGCGGAGGGGGTTGGACGACGACATTGTAATCTGGATAAGAAATAAAAGACAACTTAGCATGTGTTCATATTCTAACTTAGATGTGATTTTCTATCTTAGTTAGTCTCACTATTTTTCGATCGGACTATATAACCCTCAGTATATAGAACGGGAGATCAGCGAGATCTACCTAGTGGGTCGAAATCCCAACGAGACTGATGTACGACCTTGTGGAAAGCACAACAAACCATACATCATCTCAAGGGCAGTCAACAAGCACTTGCATCTAATGCAATATCCGATATTCGGCCCCCGAGAAATCATCCCCTTGTGCAAAGTATAACAAAGGATATTCTCGGTTAGATCTAACCATCATTACTACATAGCAATGAGTTCATGACCCGACCCTTGTGGAAAGCACAACAAAGTCGAGTTTAATTCCTCACCCCATTGAGGCCGAGCCTTGGAGTTTAATCCCGCCCCCAAACTCATGGACCTTGTGGAAAGCACAACAAATTCATGAAATGAAGACGTTCATTCACTCCATAATGATGGAGGGCCACGATACTCCTAGAGCCACGCTTACCAGATCTAAAATTTAATCGCGAGGGAATTTAATTTTATCTTGATCTCACCTTAGGTGGTAATATAAATATATCCAATATATTTACCGTACCTAGTAGTTTGCACAAAATAAATGCATCCAATTTAAAAATAAATGCAAGTGATCATGGACTTTAACTCTAATGTAACTAAGACATCCGGCCCGCTTCCGAAGCAGCTAGATCGCCCTCGTCGGGTGTGCTCCACGCTTTCAAACTCCGACGCCGCATTAATTACAACTTTTACACGGCACGCAGGCCGGAAAAATTAAATTACATGTGACTCAAATTCCAGCAGCCCTTAGGGCGAGTACAACAATGGAGGAAGATAGAAGTACATTGGAACTTTAACAGAGAGAGAAAGGAGGTTCGTAGGCCCTAATTAATTACATTAATCCAAGTCCATGATCACTTGCCAATCCATTCGAATAAAATCAATCAAGGGTTATTTTCTGAAAATAATCCTTACTTTTGAATTTAAAAATGGGATGTGCAAACAAAAATGGGCTACCTTTGTTTAATTTTAAAAATCAAAGCATGATTAAGTAAAATTAAACACACAAGCAGGCCAATACAAGGTAAATAAAGTAAAGCACGTAAAGAACCATCATTTTCTACAGGGGCATCTAATTGAGATAATTAATTAAATTTAAATTTAAATTTAATTATCTAATAATCAAATTTAAATTCAAAATTTAAACATGCCAATAATTTAAATTTAAATTCAAACTAATTATCGAATAATTTTGTTTGAAAATAAATTTAAAATAATGTAATTATCTTCAATTAGTAATTTTCTAAAATTCAAAATTTGAATTTAACAATTATCTAATAATCAAAATTTAAATAATTAAATTTTTCACATTTAACTTCAATAAAATTCAAAATTTGAATTTTCTAATTATCTAATAATTAAAAATTTAAAAACTTAAATTTTACTGAAGTAACTTCAATTATTACCATTTTATCTCAAGGTAAATAGTAATCATCTCACCTTGGTAAATTCAAATTGGTTAAATAAAATTTACCATTCGACATTTACTATTGAGATAACACTATTTAACCTAATAGATAAAATCCTATTTAATTTACTGTGTATTTTCATATATATATATCTAATATATATTGTAGACACGCCATTCTTGACGTCTCATAGAAAGTCTCATATTGCTATACGACGCCCCGCGATGGCCTACGCATTTCGAATCGCTCGAGTGCTTCCTTTTCCTGAGTCTTCTTCCGCCCTTTTCGGCATCCGGAATCGTCCCGTCACGGCATTCGGACGGCATCAACACCAGTCGAACGCATCAAGAGGTTCCGGAATCAAGAAGGGGGTCTACCGGGCGGCCGACGACGCCTGATTTGAGGACCCGGGTGGGTCTTCATGGGGGCGTCCAGGCCCCTGGACGCCTCCATTTTTTTAATTTATTTTATTATTTTATTTTTTTTTCTAGGCCCAAAAAATAAATAAAAATAAATATATATTAATGGAGGCGTCCAGGACCCTGGACGCCTCCATAAAAACTAATAATAATAAATATTTATAAAATGCCAGTTGGCACAAAAAAAAATAATAAATAAAAAATATATATTAATGGAGGCGTCCAGGTCCCTGGACGCCTCCATAAAAACAAATAAAAAAAATAAAAATGCCAGCCCTGGCATAAAAGACAAAAGAAAAATAAAAAAATAATAAACTTTTGGAGGCGTCCAGGCCCCTGGACGCCTCCATCAACTCACTCACGGGCGCCGGCCACCGAACGACGGTTTGTCGTGTGTGAAAAAAGCCAAATTTAGAGACGTCCAGATGACTGGACGCGCCCATTTTTGAATCACGAGGCGCCGCTCACAAAACCACGCGTTGTGCCAAACCGCGTGCGGCCGTCGTCGGTTTTCGGTGGACCTGTTAGAGGCGTCCGGGACCCTGGACGCCCCCATAAAAGTATTCTAAAAAAATCAATAAAAATAGAATAAAATATTATTTCGGCCCTGATGGAGGTGTCCAGGGTCCTGGACGCCTCCACCTTCCGGAACTCTATAAATAGAGGCCCACCCCCTCAGTTCTAGGGGAGCTAAGCAGTGATCCGATAGGCTGCCGGAGCCCAGAGGCTACGGAGTCATTTTCTAACCCGTGGGTTCTTTTGTAGGTGGAGGTTCTGCCGGCTTCTCGGGTGCTCACGCTCGCGAGAGGAAGGTCGTCTTCATCCACCGCGCTTCCACGTCGTCCCCACGCTGCCGGAGCTCCGCCGGATTTCACCCTCGGCTCATCCAATAAGCCTTTTCTTCCCCTTTTTCTCCATAGTCCTTTACATTCATCATATTGCATCATCTATCCCCCTTCACAAGGGGGCCTCTTCTCTTATACTTCTTACATCCATCATCTCATTTTCCTCCTACTCGAGTCCGAGAGGGGTTTAAAAGATAACACCAACCAGGTGTGTGTCTTGCCATCATTTCGTTATTTTTATCGCAAGGATTCGAATACTACACCTCCATCTTTCTAATCCACTTGTCATTTATTTGTCGTTGTCTTGCAAGGGTACCCGAGGAAAGCCCTCTCCGTCGGCCGGCCGGAAGGAGAGGAAGAAGCAACCCGCCATCTCCCGCTCTTGAGGTAGGCGCGATCACCTTCTTATTTTGGGGTCTTTTGGCCCCTGGCGATCACATCTTATCATCGAGGCCGCGGCGAGTCACTTCCCCAATGGCCGTTTAAATTTCTGTTTCCTATATTCTCTTTATATTTTGTTATATATTCTGTTTATATCATCGAGGCCG
The DNA here is from genome assembly GCA_022559845.1 of Amorphophallus konjac. Taxonomy (NCBI): domain Eukaryota; kingdom Viridiplantae; phylum Streptophyta; class Magnoliopsida; order Alismatales; family Araceae; genus Amorphophallus; species Amorphophallus konjac. Next base: position 343,386,124 of record CM040125.1, read on the forward strand.
CGGCGAGTCACTTCCCCAATGGCCGTTTAATTTTCTATTCCTATAATCTCTTTATGCTTTGTTATATTCTGCTTATATCATCGAGGCCGCGGCGAGTCACATCCCCAATGGCCGTTTAAATTTCCGTTCTTATATTCTCTTTATATTCTGTTATATTCTGCTCATATCATCGAGGCCGCGGCGAGTCACTTCCCCAATGGCCGTTTAAATTTCTGTTCTCATATTTTCTCTATATTCTGTTATATTCTGTTCATATTCTCGAGGCCGCGGCGAGTAACTTCCCCAATGGCCGTTTCAATTCTTGTTATTTAATTTTTGCATCATTCCCGTCCCCCCGAGGTCGCGGCGAGTCACTTCCCGCTATGGCCGTTTAATCCCCATATTTTGCTATATCATACTTGTCCCGCTCGCCCCGCCGGAGCAATCTCCCGTGGTGGCCCCTTCTCTCTTTCCTCTCATTTCTGTGTTGCAGCAAACAAAACAAACAAAAAAGAAGGAGCCCGCGCGCTCTCCGCTTCTTCCTCTTTCCCGCTCTTCTCCGAACCGCGTGACGTCGCTCACAGATTGGCGATCACGGTGGGACCTCTACTGCTTCCTCTCGGCTACCCTTGCAAGTTCGGCACCATCCGTGCCTCTCCATCTTGGCGCCCGCGCGCGCCCCCGTTGTGCTCACGGCAGCACTGTCAGTTGTTTGGTTGTTTGTTATTATATGTCTGTTATTTTTGTTGTTTTCCCACTCCATATATCTGTCAGCATTCCATTGCATACATCCATTCCTCCTTTCTATCTTTTTTTCATTTTTTTGAGGATCACCCTTTCCCGGTGAAGGAAGGACTCTCCGTTTGGGAATTCCTCTCAACGGACTAGAATGTCCTACACTGGGACCTCCGTAAGTCCCCGACATCGAAGAATCTCCTCTTCGTTCACTGGGCTGGTTGTACCATTGAAGTTCCCCGAAGTTAGTCATTTCATTCGTGGTGAGACGAGAGACCCTAGCTGACACGGCGGTGAAACAAAAATAAACTAGGGTCCCTATCTTGTGTGAACTTCGGATCTCGCTAAAAACACACAAAAAAAAATCATCAAAATCAAAACAAAAAAAAGGGCGTAAAGGCATCCACTTGTTTGATAATCTCTGCTACCTACTTGCTAGTGTATGTTTTTGCGTTCTGGGAGAACTGTGAGCATGTCTCACGAGTCTTCTGAGGAGAACCACCCTAGCCGTGGTTTGACAGCCGACCCGCGAGTCTATGCTATGGACTCGGGTCCTTCTCATGACCCCTCGCATGAGGTGCATGTTACTGCCGGGGACACGTCCCCGCCACAGGATATCACTTCCTTACTGGGCGTCCTCGCCAACACGGAGCTTACCTCTGAACAGCTCCGGGCCTTCCAGGCCATTCTAAAGGGAAAATCTGTTTCCCCCACGCCCCAGGAATCAACTCCGGCCATCGCACCTCTCCAAGAGTCCGTGCAGGCCATCCCATCTCCCTCATTGGCGCAAGCCATCCAGTCTCCCTCGCTTCAAGGTCAGGCGAGCCAACAACCACCCTCATTCCAGTTCCCATCACAATCTCAAACTCCCGTTGTTCCCCAGACACCGCTTCAGCCGGGGCCAACTGTCGGCGGTCCGACAGTTCCCTCTCATTCTGGGTTCCCCCCTCAAGTCTCCGGGAGACAGTTTCTCCCCCAGTGGCAAGTGCCACCTTCACCCCCAGAGGAGCTCGCCCAATCGCTCCTCAATAGGTTCAACCGCATGGACGAGCAGTTTCAAAATCTAAGAAGGATGGTGGACGTGAAAGCCACCCCGGAGGTTGCTTTGCCAATCCTCCCTGTCATTCATCTTCCTCCTTCCGAAATGCCCACGTACCGCAGATACAATGGTACCGGCAACCCCTTCATTCACCTCAAGGACTTCATGTATGAGTCCTCCTATTGGCAAAACGATCAGAGGTCCCTGGCATACCTCTTTCGGAGATCATTGGATGGTCCCGCGCTTGAGTGGTTCTATTCTCTGGAGCCCCGCGAGGCCGAGAATTTTGAAGTAGTTCAGAGAAGGTTCTTGCAGAAATATAGGGATAGGGTCGGTCCCTCACTCTCCATTACCGACCTAGTGGCCGAAAAGATGAAACCCGACGAGGATTTTGTCCGATATGCTGATAGATGGAGGTCTCTGGCGGAGAGAATAAGGGATACCCTCTCCGAGCCCGAACAGGTCAAGATGATTGTGTCTAATGCAACCCCACAGTTCAGACATGTCCTGGCCATGAATAAACTCACTACAATGGAGGAGCTCTATGAAAGAGCCCGATACATCCAAACTCAGCTAAAGGACTCCCCCATTATGAATATGTTTGAGTCGCCGAAGCCCAAAGTGGTCAGAAAGACAGGCGCTGGTGTCCCGGGCGGAGCCACAGAAGGGGTCGTGACAAATGAGCAGGTCAGTGCGGTCAACAATGCCAACTATGCAGTCAACCCAAGGCCTCCACAAATGCCCCGACTTCCCCTTCAACCAGGTCCTTTCCCTCTTCGTCCTCCACCCCAAAATAATCCACCCCAGGATAATATGCCTCCATTACGCCAACCCCAGCAACAACAACCACAACCTCAGCAACAACAACCACCGCTTCAGTACAACCAAGTTCCACCTCCAGGGAACTATGGTCCCCAACAGCAACAAAGGAGGCCGCTCGGTCCCAAGAGAGCCTACTATCCACCATTGCCAGAAACTTTAACAGACATTTTTAATGCCCTCATGGCATCAAACCAACTCGCCTTACCCAGAGAAAGGCTCATGTGGCCCCCCAATGTTGATACCTCCAAATACTGTGTTTACCACAGGCAGCCGGGACACACAGTAGATTACTGCTTCCATTTCAAAGATTACATACATGATATGAACGATGAACATCAAATAGATTGGGATGAGATGAGACGGTACGTCGCAGCTCTCAAGGCTAGGAGACCACCTCAAAGGCCACAGCAGCAGTTACAACAGCAACAGCAACAGCAACCACAACCACAACAACAGCCTCAGCAGGCCCCACAACAACAGCCCGACATGGGCATAATCCAGAATCCACTACCGGAGCACCAACAGCCCAATCATCAGGTTAACCCCATCTCCTCCTTCCCGGAAGTCGGGAGAGAGCAGGTGTGGCACCAGGAAAGTACCTCCATTCTTTATACCTCCAACCCTATCGTCATGCAACCCCCTCACCTTGCCCGGGTAGCACCTCTCTCTCATCAACCCGCATCGGTATCTCCTTCACCATTTCCACTACCATTACGCCCTCTCATCCGCACCCCGACCTCCTATCAACCGACACTTTCTACTACGCCTTCACACCCTCTCACCTTCTCCCACTCCCCCACTTTACCATCCACCTCTACCACATTTACCCCTACGCCTTCTAAACCCCTTATCATCCGTCCACCATACATAACCCCGTCTTTCTCCACCGCATCACCACTAATGCCTTCAAAACCACTCATCACCCACCATCCGCCTCAAAACCTTTACCCGTTTCAAACCTTACCTCCACCTCCACCTTCCAAACCCCTTATCCTTCATAATCCGCGTGATATCCCCTCTACCTCCACCATGCCTCCACCTAACAAACCCCTCATCAGAATCCCTGCTCCCGTCATCACCCCTGCTTCATCAACCATTCCTCCACTACTACCCCTCAAACCCCTGTTAAAACCCACTGCTACCCCCACAGAGGTACAAAAGCCACAGGCAATGGTGCTCCGGAGTGGAAGGATTTTCCACAGGGTTTTCCCCCACAACAGTCAGAATCCCGAGCAATCTCAGCCAGAGAAGGATGACGGAGAACAACCAGAAAAAGCTATCCCTGGAACACAGTATGATCTACTGAAACACTTGGACAAGACGCCTGCCCGGATCTCCATCCTAGAGCTACTTCAAAGATCCACATCCCACCAGACGGCCTTGATGGAATATCTTCAAAAGGTCATGGTTAATGAAGACCTCCCCGTGGAGAAGATTTCGACCGTCCTGACCCCAACAGACACACAACCGGCCATCATGTTCCACAACTACGAGCTCGCTCCTAAGGAGGCTCGGAAATATGCACTGTGCATTTCAATAAAAATTAATGGGGTATCCATAAACCCGTGTCTTGTGGACACGGGTGCGTCCATAAATGTGATCTCCATGAGCACTCTTCAGTTGTGTGGGATCGACGAGGAACAAATAAGACCTTCCTCGATCACGGTCACGGCCTATGACAATAGCAAAAGGCCGCCGCAGGGGATGATTATTCTGAAGGCAGAACTAGGCCCCATGTCAATTCCCACGGAATTCCATGTCCTCGACATGGACCCCACATTCAAGGCTATACTGGGTCGACCTTACATCGAAGCCATGGACGCTGTGCC